>QANZ01045650.1:153035-177485 GCA_003254925.1 Chamaecrista fasciculata | reverse complement strand
AATAATTTTTTTTATACACACTAATCAAATCTAAGATATTATATTTGAGAAAATCTTACAATATATAAATTGTGCTGAATTTTATTAGTCCCAAACTAAATTTAAGGATGTATATAGAGTTCTTTTGAAATTTTTATACATTTTCCTTATTGAATTCTAATGATCTTTCCCTTAAATTTTACTCAATTTTTTTTAGTGTAAGAAAGAATATTAGGTAATTTTTTTTATATATACTGTAATAATTCAAAATCTTTATTTGTTAGTTTTCGAAGTAAGAAAAACCACTAAAAATTATTAAATAATATTAATTAGTAGACTTCACATAGTTATCTGCATCTTATAATAATTTTCCATTTAAAATATAATTATAAAAATATTAATAACTTTTTCATAATACTTTAAAACCATAAACGATTTTATATATATATATATATACTATTATATGGCTAAACCTTGGTAAAAAATTGTGAATTAAAAAATTTTAAAAAAAATCACCACTCTCTCCCCACTCACTCTCCCCATTTCTTTAAAAAAATAAATGAATTAAAAAAATGCAAAAAATAATTAAAAATTAAAAAATGCCACCACTCTCTCTCTTCACTCACTCTCCTCATATGAGGTAATTTCAAATTAGTCCCAAATATTTTATTTATTTTAGATGAGTCTTACATATTTTTATAATTTCTCAAATTGGTCCCCAACTTACTCTTTTATCAATATAAAAATTTAATATAATCTTCAACTTTAAATCAATTCAAATGTTACATAACGGGCACGCCAAGCTCCTAGTATATTTATATGTAATACATATAATTTTAAGAAGCTCATAATGTCTTATATAATAATTGAAAAATATTATTAACCTATACTAAAATTCAAATATGAAAGGCGAAAATAAACATAATTCTTCAATACTTTAATTCCCATAAAAACCTCATATTAAAGTATGATTGTAAACCTCATTTTGGTCTTACTACAAAAAAAAAAACCTCATTTTGGTCCTAATTTTTATCTTAAGTTTTGTTTTGACTTCTAATAATTTTTTTGTTCCATTTTTAGTCTTTAATTTTTTTTTTCAATAGTTCTATTTTGATCTTTAATAAGTTTCACGATCAGACATTAATTATTAAATATGATCATAAATTTTTCATTCCAAGTCCAAATTTAATGAAATTAAAAATATGTGTTATTTTCGACGAGTTCTTTATCTCTTCAATTGAGACGGTTGACAAACAAGATCATATCATGCCTGAAATCAAGTATAAAGTGAGTTGTTTATTTTATGAAATTAACTATATCTTTCTCATTTCAGAAGCAAATAAAATAAGAATTATTAATTATTTTTAAATTTTTTTTTTATAAATTGAAATCATTAACAAATTAGTTAAAATAATACTTTGAAAATATGCAACCAAAAAAAATAATACTTTGAAAATAAATTGAAGCAAAAGTCAAAATATCAATATAATATCAGGCAAAAGAAAATATATAATAGTAGATAAAAATCTAAGCAAAATTATTAAAAATATTAGAGAATAAAATAAAATTTTAGGTGAACATTACGTGTTTTTTTTACCAGAAAGTAAACATTACTTTTAACGCTAAAGAATAGGCTTTCAGTATTTGATTTAGAACAGTTGCTATTAACGGCGAAGCGCACGCTATTGTTCTCTTTACTTGAGAACCTCTTTGTCCTTTTCTTTCTTTTTGCCTATTCTCAAACCAAACCCAATACGTTCTTCTCTTTTCATTTTTTCAGTTTTCTTTTCACACTCTCTGTCTCTCTCTTTCTTTCACTCTTTCTCCCTAGTCCTTTCACAGATACAAAGCTCTCTCTCTCTCTCTCTCTCTCTCTCTCTTTTTGAAATGGCCGACGAAGAATCAAACCTAACTCCGCCTGTGTCAGAGGACAAGACCTCTTCGCCGCCGCAGGTAACGGCGGAATCCGATTCTCCCGCCGTAACTACTACCTCGACGGCGGCGGCGGTGGCTACTACTGGAAACACTGACCTGCCTCCTCATCCTCCTCCGCCGTCCGAACCGCCGGTGACTGAAGCAACGGAGAAAGAGAAGCCGACGACGACGGAGGAGACTGATGTGAAAGCTAAGAGTTCAGATGCTAAAGAAGATGTCGCTATGGTTCAGGACGAAAGATCGAAGAACATCGAAGAGCGCAAGGTTCCTCAGAATCTGGTTTCGTTCAAGGAAGAGAGCAATCGAGTTTCCGATCTCTCTGAATCTCAGAGAAACGCTCTCGATGAGCTGAAGCAGCTCGTTAAAGAAGCACTCGACAGTCACCAGTTCGTTTTTCCTGCCGAAACCTCTTCATCAGAAGCCGCAAAACCCGAAGAAAAGGCAGCGACAGAACCATCCGAAGAAGAAGAACATGGTGTTTCCATTTGGGGAATTCCTCTGCTCAAGGACGACAGGAGCGATGTGATTCTGCTCAAGTTTCTCAGAGCGCGAGATTTCAAAGTGAAAGATGCATTCGCGATGATTAAGAACACTATCAAGTGGAGGAAGGATTTCAACATCGATGAACTCGTGAACGAGGATCTCGGTGATGATTTGGACAAAGTCGTCTTCATGCACGGATTTGACAGAGAAGGCCATCCTGTTTGTTATAATGTGTATGGAGAATTTCAGAACAAGGAGTTGTATCAGAAGGCATTCTCCACTGAGGAAAAACGAACCAAGTTCCTTCGATGGCGGATACAGTTCTTGGAAAGGAGTATTAGGAAGCTTGATTTCACTCCTGGTGGTGTCAACACCATTTTCCAAGTTAATGACCTTAAGAATTCTCCTGGACCAGGAAAGCGAGAGCTTCGTCTTGCCACCAAACAAGCTTTGCAATTGCTTCAAGACAATTATCCCGAGTTTGTTGCCAAACAGGTTAATTAATATGTAAAAAGAATTGGATTACCAATTTCTCATGATGAGGTATACTGATTTGTGTGTTTTTGTGGAATTGTATAGGTTTTCATCAATGTACCATGGTGGTATCTGGCGTTCTATACAATGATCAGTCCGTTCTTGACGCAGAGGACCAAGAGCAAATTTGTTTTTGCAGGCCCTTCGAAGTCAGCTGAGACACTTTTCAAGTCAGTAAATGAAAACTTCTGATATTTCTCTTTTGTTTTGGGTTGACATTGTAAGGTCCTTACATACATTTCACTTGTTAAATTAGGTATATTTCTCCTGAACATGTGCCGGTTCAATATGGTGGTTTAAGTGTAGATTACTGTGACTGCAACCCAGAATTCAGCATGTCTGATCCAGTCACGGAGATACCCATAAAGCCAACCACAAAGCAAACTGTGGAAATTATTATTTATGAGGTGTGATGGTTACGTTACCATTATCTATTAGGATTCTTTCATTCTGCATTTTCTTTTCTAATGCACCATGATGTGCACACTTGGTATTTGAAATGAAAATCTTATGGTGTATTTGGATGAGGTTAATTTAGGAGGGAGAGTAATTTTTTAGGGCATTGAAATTGCTTCAATATAAAATTCTTTTTTTTGAACAAAAGTTCTTGGCTTCTTGCCTTCTTGGTAATTCAAATTCCATAGTAATTTTATAACACCAAAATAGTTGGAATTTGAAAAATTCTCACCTTATATTTTTATTTGAGCATTATTTTTTATTTATTATATGATGACATTATAGCATAGTTTTTATTTTTACCATTTACTGTTTTTAATTTTCAAGCTTCTCTAAATAATAAATTCTAAAATTACTTGTTCTATCCAAAAAGGTTATTTCAAATGCCAGAAATTGAAATTGTGACAATTCAAATTCTTAGTATTTAAAATTCTATGGAATTTGAAATGTTACAATCCAAACGCAACCTTAGTGATTGGAGGTGTATGAATTGCAGAAATGCACTATCGTTTGGGAGCTGCGTGTGGTGGGCTGGGAGGTTAGTTATAGTGCTGAATTCAAGCCTGATGCAAAGGATGGATATGCAGTCATTATACAGAAGGCTACAAAGATGTCCCCAACTGATGAACCGGTGGTCTCCAATAGCTTTAAAGTTGGTGAACTGGGAAAATTATTGCTTACCATTGATAATCCTACATTGAAAAAGAAGAGGCTTCTATACAGGTTCAAGATCAAACCTCTCAGTGATTGAGGAACAATCATCAGCAGTCTGAAATTGTTCTGGATACTTGGAGGAGGAAATTGAAGAAATTGAAGAGTAAGGAAATTTACCTGTCATCATCATTCATTCAATCCATAATCCATAGTTCATCGATAATTTTGGTCATGATCATTGTGTTTGCAGATTGGCTTTCTGTTTTCATTATGCTTTTATATGCTCTAGGCGAACATTTAAGATAGTCTAAAACTTTATTCTATTTTCTGGTGAAGAGCGATGCCAGGGGAGAGCATAGCACATGGATTCAGATTTGGATCAGAGTTGGTCTGTGAGATGCTATGTATTACCTGAATATCTTTTACTTTGGTTTAGAAACCAACTAAATTTAGAGCCTTGTTGTGCTGTTGTGTGAGGATTGTGGATGTAAAGTTTTGTTCTTTTATTGTACTTATCCAGTGTGAGTTTGGACAAATTTTTTGCTTTTGCCCTGATATCTGTAACAGGCCCTTTGAATCTCATAGATATGTAATATAAGGGAGAAAACAAGAAAATCTGGGTTCATGCTGTTCATTTTTATGCAGATATTCTTTTTAGTAATCTATTTTTGATTCATATTATACCTAAATTAATTGGCAATTGATCAATTTTAATCAAATAATGTATAGATGTTGTGATTGCCTGTCTGTGCATGTATCTTTTTTGGTGGTAATTTTGATTTGTTAGTCATTTTTGAACTACATTGTTACTTTTGGTGGAATGCATTACAAACCTCCACGAGTTAGAGGGTGTTTGGCCTACTTTTGGGGCCTGGTAGAGGTAGAAGCTGTTATTATTATCATCGTTATTTTCTGCTACAAAGTACTTATTTTAGATGTCAAAAGAAGATTTGTCTTTTGAAAATTGACTCGAAGCTTTTTGGTATTGAATGGCATTGAAAGCAAGTACCTGTGTCTGTAAAACTTGACATGCATGGTAGATTGGAAATATGTAAAGGGTATATTAATGTGTTGTTTCCATTTGTTGTGTATGTGTTAAGACAAAGTCTCAATCCTGCATGTGAGGTCCTTTTATGTGTCGAGGAGTGTGATTAGCTTTTATTCAATCAGCGTATGGTTTGTGTGAAGTCAGTTTGTATCTGCACATGTATACTGGCATGTCTGCTACGAATGCATGTGTCTGCACAATGCTACCATGGTTTTAGGCTTTTAGCATACTATGTTGGTGTATGCTTTCATGTCATCTTATCATTATTCTGTTTTGGCAAAAGCATGTTTTTCCAACAGTGTTATACCTTGAGATAAAATTAATTTTAAAATATAAGGGACAAAATTGACTCAAATAAAACATTTTAGGACAAAGTTGAATCTATATCTAGAACATACTTTTGCCTTAATTTTTCTAGGAAACCTATTGTTTGTCGTTGAATTTGTCCCAAATATATAATCTAGTTTCTAGATATTATAAATAGTTTTTTTAGTCTTTGTTGTTTTTTTTTATACAAAAATTGACTATTTAGATTTTGAAACATAAATGAATGTGTTAATTGTTCGAGGTTATATGGTTTTTTAGTTTGTTTTATTTACTTTCTCTCATGAATGTAAAATTGTTAATAAACACCATGGTGTTAAAAATAATTATCTTATTTTTATGGTGATAATATGTTCTACATCGGATAAGGATAAAAATAAAAATATATTATGTAATTAGATTCTGAGACATTTCTATTTTTTTATGGTATGTTAGGTTTTTGAGATGTTAAATATCACCAATCAGTTAAGAGTTAGGACATTACTATACAGATCTGGTGGTAACAATCAATAATGTAATTGTGGTAAAAAAACAATCAATGTTTTAGTAATTGTATAGTAATTCTTTTTTAGTTTGTTTTATTTACTTTCTCTCATGAATGTAAAATTGTTAATAAACACCATGGTGTTAAAAATAATTATCTTATTTTTATGGTGATAATATGTTCTACATCGGATAAGGATAAAAATAAAAATATATTATGTAATTAGATTCTGAGACATTTCTATTTTTTTATGGTATGTTAGGTTTTTGAGATGTTAAATATCACCAATCAGTTAAGAGTTAGGACATTACTATACAGATCTGGTGGTAACAATCAATAATGTAATTGTGGTAAAAAAACAATCAATGTTGTAATAGTAATTCTTTTTATTTTTTGGACTGAATTGTAATAGTAATTGTTCGAGGTTAAATGTTTACTGCAAAATAGCATACGTGATTATTGAGACAATGAATTACTGTGAAATGTTAAATCTATCGACGAGAGATTTTCTCTTACATAAAATTAATATTTTATTTTATTTTATTTTATTTTATTTTATTTTTTAAACAAAATTGGTGTTTGAAAATGGGACCTGTCAATGTTTTAACTTATCCATAGAGGGGTCGAGCTGTCTTCTTTCACATTTAATCTTTTAAAATATATAGTAAGTAATAAGAAAACAAAAAATTAAAGTGTGGGATCCCACCAATGAGCTTCTAGGAATCTTGCAAGTTGGAAAACTCTTTTTTTAATAAAAAAGTAATGTAATTATTTAAATACATCTATTGATGGAAGTCTAGGAAACATTTTTTCATTTTTGTTGTGTTTACTTAGAAAAACATTTTATAGAGCGAAAAAACAAAGAATTAATCTATACAGCCAACATTTTACAAACTATGAACAATTTTTTTTCTTTATAAATGAACAATCGTTCTATTTATTACTCCCTCCGTCCCTTTTTATTTGCTTCATTGTAGAACTTTTTTTGTCCCTATTTATCTGCTTTGTTATGAAATCAAGAGGTCATCAATGAACTTTTTTACCATTTTATCCCTATTTAATATTATAGTCATAATGGATGATTTGACTTTTGGTAGAGAATTATTTTGGGGTTTTGTAGTAATCAATTGGAGTAGGTTTCATAAAAAAATTGTGAGAGTATTTAAATTAGTTGGAGGAATTTAATTTTTGAAATATGAGCATTAAATTGATGATATAATTAAGCCTAATTTAATAAGGGTAATATAGTCTTTTTATTTTAGATTTTACATTAACTTTAGTGATTTAATCATTATATTAGTTTGTGTGCAACAACCTTAAAAAGCAGATAAAAAGGGACGGAGGGAGTAATATTTATAAATGAACACTTGTTGAAGCCTGAAGGTGTATTGATGAGGGGGAAAAAAAACTAACGCAAATAAAGTTAAAAGCTTATGAAGGTTAAATCACCATAAATTCAAAGGATGGAATCTATTAGTTGGGCTCTCAATTTTTAGGTGGATCATAAATATGAGGTTGGTGAGCAATTTTTTTTATTAATTTTTTCTTTTATATCCTGCTTTTGCTTCAATTATCAATGTAGTAAGCAACATGCTTGCAATGATTGTGTTTGCAAATGCTAATTTGTAATGAATTCTCATCAACCTTTTTTTTTTTTTTCTGTAGTCAATTATGAGCTAAAGGAAGTTCTAGTTGTACATCACCAACATTTCAATGCATTTTTAAATTATCCATTAATATTTATGTGTAGGATTAGTTGAACTTAATACACGAACACTACAAAAATAATTTTTTAAAAAAGTACAACTAATATTTATTATAAAAAGTTCTCTAAGTTAATCTTTTCTAATAGAAAATTTCTAAGGTAAAAATAGTCTAAACTAAGATAAACAAATTAGACTTATAAATCCAAAACCCTATCTCTATTCAAATAACATTATTCATTGATATATATTCCATATATATTTACTTACATTAAGTAAATGATCTCACTTAATTTTTGAGTTTTGCTATGAAAAGTAGCATAGCAAAAGCTATGCATTTTTCATTTCACTCTCTCTCCTCTATTTTATTTTTATTTTTGTTTTATTTTTAATCAATAATTTTGAAATCCATGCTAAAATCAAAGAAAAAACTTGCAGCTTTTGCTATAGAGAAAAATCCTTAATTTCTTTAAAGATGGTTGTTATATGCATAGAGAATTAATGAATTATTGTTACTTATTTATTTAAATTATGGATTTATCTAACATGTGCCATAAGGGTACATTTTAAAGTTTCTTCTAATTGGTTAGTAGAGCATCTCATATCTTGAAATCTACGAAAATTCATTTAAAAGATAATTTTTAATGTTTGAAAACTTACTTGACCAATTAAAAGAAACTTTGTCATATGCCTTAAGGGCACATGTTAGAAGAACACTTAAATTATTTATGTCAATGAGATTTTCTATATTTCCAAAATCATCATGAGAATGTCCTTCACCAATGATTAACATGACAACTCTTGTAGGGGCATTCATTTGGAACTTGACAAAAGGCGCAATTTCTTGTGTTCTCAACATCCATCAATCATCATTTCTTCACCTTTTTTCATGTAAAGTTCCTAATGTTAGGTTTAAGCCCACCAAAAACGTAAAGTAAGATTCTATTACATAGAGGTTAGACTTGAACTTGTTAATTTTAAACTATTGGGTATAAACTAAGCTAATACGTGAATTATTGAGTTGGGTTGTTTTAGGGTTGATTTGTTTTTCTTTAAATAAAATTTAGATTTATTAATAAGGGTGAGTCGTAAGCGGTTTCAGGCTAAAAAAAAGTGGTAAGCAATTTTGGTATTGTTTAAATAAGATTTCAAGTTTTAGGTATTATGAATGCAAGTATTCTTAAGAGACTTTTTCACTATAGTTAAATGCACGATGCAAGTTAAATTTAAATTAGTCGAGACAAAAAATTGGAAATTGGTTGACAACAATAAAAGTACATTTAGATTTTATTAACTTGTTGTAAATCAAACAGAAAATGTGAAGAAAGAAAAATAAAGAGAGAAAGAGATGCACAAATTAGTCTTCAAAAGTTTAGTTCTTCAAGAACTAGTCTATATGATTCATAGATATAGTTCTTCAAGAACCATCCTCCCATCCTCCCATCATCTTGTTATTCTATTTCTTATTCTCCAATGTGTACACCGTAAAGTCTCTCATGTATATGTAACTTATAGTAAATTATGAGGAGATAAGTTACATAGACATAAAGAGGGCTATGTAACTTATAGTCTATACATTAAAGACACCATAAATGACAATATTATACAATATTAAGCACACTAATGGATGTAGGTTAAACCATACAATTATGGGCATTTATGGAGGAGATATTATACACTTGAGATATAGAATCCAAATGTCATCATGATGAAATAATGAGTTCTTGAAGTTGACTAACTTACTCAAATTTTGGCATAAGCTCATGCTGATGACGTGTTGTAAATCAAACAAAAAATATGAAAAAAGAAAAATAAAAATAAAAGAGAATGAGATACACCAATTAGAATTAGTCTTCAAAAGACTTATTTCTTCGTAACTATATTTTTAATGCATTTGAAATATTTAAATTAGCTAATGACACATAATTACATAAACACAAATTCATAAGTATTTTAAAACATAATATAATACATTATAAAATATAATACAAGGTAAATTACACTTTGGTACCCTGTGGTTTGACCCTATTTCACTTTGGTACCTTGTGATTTGAAACTTGACACTTTGGTACCCTTTGAAGTTACTTTGTAATTTTAACAATAACAAATTTTGCAAAAATTACATATTGACCCCAAAAAGTTTTTAAAATTTTCATTTTAGTCCCTAGACAATATGTATCCAGGGATCTATTTGTAATTTTTTGAAATTTTTTTGGGGTCAATATGTAATTTTTTCAAAATTTGTTATGGTTAAAATTACAAAATAGCTTCAAAGGGTACCAAAGTGTTAATGGAGAATACCACAAGGTACCAAAGTGTAATTTACCCTATAATAAATTATGGCATATATATATTGAAGCTCTTAACAAAATTTTAAAATCTATATGGGAGATTGTGATTCTAGAAAGGGTATGAACTTGTTCTTAAAAATACTTACTAATCAGATTTAATCAGTGTTTTCATAACCGAACCCAATGTTATAAAAATCGGACCGGACATTGAACCGGCTGAAGCAGCGGTTCAAGGTTCAATGGTTTAACCGGGGTTCAACCGGGGTCGGACCGGTGATAAATAAGTTAATTAAAAATAATAAAAAATTATAAATACGATAAAATTATAATTGTAGTAACCATAATTAAGTTGCCAAATATAATCATAATATTAATATATAAATATGTTTTATAAACTAACATGAATTTATATAAATATGATAAATTTTCATAATATTAATATTATTAAATTGACATTTCATGATTATTTTCTCTATTAAATTTATATTTATAATTAGCATTATCTAATATTTGACCCTTAAGTATTAAAAAAACTAAAAGAAAATAAAAATAAATAAAAAATAGCATTTGGCCCATATATATTTTAACTCTATTAATATATTATAACTCTATTAAATAAAATTATTTATAAATATAAAAAATAAAAACAAAGCAAAAGATTAAAAAAAGAAGTAGATATGACGAAAGGTTAGGTGGTAGGTAAGCATTATTTGAATTTAATTAAATTTTGCACATTTCAATACTATTCGTACCTTGAAACTTGTTAAAAAAAGTCAGATGTTTACTTTATCAAAGCATCTTTTTTTTTTGTTAAGCTATCAAAGCATCTTTTAAAAGCCTTTCCCCATGCCATTTTCTCTTTCCTCTATTTCTTCTTGGCTGATTTTCTGGTTCGAAAGCTATCTTCCATTTTCTCTTTCCTCTATTTCTTCTTGGCTGATTTTCTAGTTCGAAAGCCATCTTCTTCTTGGTTGACTTTTTGGTTCGAAAAGGTGAGTTTCTTCTGATGCAACCAGCTTCTTCTTCTTCTTCTTTGTAGTAAGCTTCTTTTTTTCTAAAGGCTGAGATCAAAAGTCGAAGAGGACTAGAGGATGAGGGATAAAAACAAGAGTTTCACCTGAACCGGCCGAACCCCCCAAACTGCCGGTTCAGGGCGGTTTTGACGGTTCAAAGCCGGTTCGTCCGGTTTTCGAGCGGTTCTCTGCATGCCCGGTTTTTCCTATGACTCGGACCGGACTGAAGGACGATCCGCGGTCCAACCGGTCGGACCGTCCGGTCCGGTCCGGTTTTAATAACCATGACCGAACCAGACAAAGACTCGAACAAGTGTTCGGTTCACGGTCTGATCGGTTGAATCGGTCGAACCATCGGTTGGACCGGATGACGCAATAAATAATTATTTTTAATATATTAAATATAAACCCTCTATATTTTCTTTTTGGGTCTAAGAGATGCATTAAATCTATTAATAAATACATCTCTTTATGCAAATAATATAACTTTTCTCTCCACAACTAGAGATNACAATTGGTAAAAGAAAGCTAATAGAGCCTCACAGTTGGGATGGTAAAGGCACTGGGAGTGTGAAGAAAGGGCATGGGTTCGATCCTTACAAGGCTCAAAATGATTTTTTGTAAAAAAAATTGAGAACCGCCGGTCCGGTCCAGTGGTTGGTTCCGGTTTTCCGGTTTTTGGCCAGTTATTTCTGGTCCAACCATCATTTCGGTTCAAATGGTTGAACCAACTCGCTTGTGTCTTCGGGTANAAAAACATTAGAACCGCCAGTCCGATTCAGCGGTTGGACCCGAGTTTCCGGTTCTTGGCCGGTTATTTCCGGTCCAACTATCATTTTGGTTCAAATGGTTGAACCAACTCACTCGTCTCTTCGGCTAGCGGTCAGACCGGCCGGTCCGGTCCGGTTTTCACAACAATGGTTTTAATTCTTTTTAAGAAAGTAGAGATTAGAGAACACCCTAATTTTTCTAAAAGTAAAATAAGTTATAATATCAGGCCCAATAAAAAAGTTATAGTAAGTTATTTTTTTCTTTTCTGGGTCAATGGGAGGTGTTTTTGGTCATTTCCATGAGATTTTGGGCTTTTTGGAAGCATATTTGTGTTTGGGTCTTTATTTTCTTTTCTCATCTACATACTAAATCCGCTAAACAAAGCCCAATGTAATTCTCCATCACAATTCACTATTACATATAGTATAGCCCATAAGAAAATAACCCTAATCTTCTCAAAGCCCACCTTCATCATTCACTATCTAAACAAAAGTGCACTATCCACTTATCCATATCAATTTGATTTTTTTTTAAAAAAATAATATTATAAAATTTAGTCTTGTATAATTATCTATACTATATTATATATATTAGAAATTGTGGTCGTTTATCTCCTAAAATATATATTAAAAGTTAAAACAAGCTTTGTCATAAAATATAAATAGAAAATAATAGGAATGAGTTAAATAGTTCTTCATCACTTTTGTTTATATTATACAATTAAACACAAAAATTAAATAAATTTTCATAAAATATTTATATTATTTTAAAATATAAAAATATATTATTTGTTAATTCTAAATTGTTTATGATTTTTAAATTTAAAATTATATTTTAGATCTAAGCCTAAGTGAATACTGTACTAGAAAAACCCTCCAATAAGATTGTATTCAGTTGAACTCAAACTCAAAATTGTATTTATGGATTATATTAGTTGTACATAATACTTTAACCAACTAATCTTGATCTAGTCTTTCAAATATGTAACTACAAACAATTTGTTCTTATGAAGCATGGACATTGATACGAACACGGGATACGACACGGACACACACACTAAATTTTTAAAATTAAATATCACGACAAGACATATTTTTATATATAAATACATAAAAATCTATAAATTTTGATGAAAATTTAAAAATTACAATGTCTATTCATAATATATGTCATTATTTTAAAATCATGTTAGATTTATTGTTAAATCTTTATTAGTAGTTTTATTAGATCGGTTAAATTATCATAATTTCATATTTGAACAATTAAATTAAAAATAATATTACTTTATCAAGATTAAATTATTAATATAATCTTTAAAATATAATATACTTCCCCTTTTCCCAAAATCCTTATCTAATATTAATAAAAGCCTATATTCACAGAAAAAATTTAAGAGATGGCTGACTTTCTCATTTATCTCTATCTTTTGCTTGCAAATTGTCATATGGTAAGACTCATATCTTAGTTTTTATCTTCTTGAACAGACAAAAAAATGGTTTCATCCCTTGCCCAAAATTCAACATTCAAGAAAGTTCTGAGTCAGATCTCGAGAGGGTTTTTCATATTTTCCGGGAAGTATTTGCATCGTTTTCTTTATTAATTTTTCTTGTGCCTTTACTTTTTACTGGATTGTTAATACATGACATGTTGAGTTAGTGAAAAGATGGACTTTGTGGCACTTGTTGTAATGGTCATAACAAAGCCTTCTCAACATTAATGTTTATGCTAGTTTTTTTTATGGCTCTATATTATAATTAGTTCCTTATCCATATATTTGATTAAAGCTATAAATAAAACTCTAACTAAAGTTTGGAATATACATTATTTTTTGGTTGTGCCATGATGTGTTTACGTACACGACGGTAAATCAATCAATCACAATTTAAAAGCTTAACTAATTAATAGAAAATAAATGACTTTAATATTTTAGTCTCTATTAATTTGTTCTTCAAAAGAATATCATTGAGAATGCTTGTCGTTTTCACACCAGTTCTCATCCTTAATTATCAAGCGAGTCCTTGTTTTTTTCTTAAATTATTTTTTCTTTTGACTATTAGCAAAGACGATGGAGATAAAATAAAGTAAAGTCTCGAGAATATCATTAAATAATGGTAAAAACATTTTAAAAAAAATAATTAATTATTGATTTGTACGCATCCATGCACCATATATATATAGAAACCATATAGTAGTAACGCAATCTCATATTACAAATGGTGTACGTACGTACGACCAAATTAATAATTAGATAGGTAAAGTGTAATATTAAATTATATATATCAGCACTCGTCTAACAGCTGCCTCATAACAGGCAACAGCAACACATGCAGCTGCATAGAGCTTCTAAACTGCAGATTTAATTAACATGTACTGATGAATTACAAATAAGCAGATAAAGCAGTAAACATAAAGAAAAAAACAAAAGGAAATAGAAACATGCCATGAGCATGGTTCAGTAAAATGTTAGTCTTAAAGATGATGACAAAATCTGAGGAGTAAGAGTTCACAAGTTGACGAAAGATACTGATAATGAAGCTATAGTGTCTACAGAACCCTGAATATTCCAAGAAAGTGCTTTCAAAATAAAGAAGAGGTTTGTTTGGGGAGGAGTAGGCTTAAAATAAAGGAAGAGAAGAGGTTGAAAGGCAAGGGAAGGTTGATAATTTGGGTGGATTTGTTAGGAAGAAAGGAATATTGGAGAGTGATAGGGTGTTGGAGATAAATGGAATGGATTTTTTCATTTATGAATAAAATTTTTTATGATGTGGATGCTAGCTAAAAGAGGAACATGTCCTGTTTAATTTTGAAGGACCTTAGTGTTATAGGAGTAAACATTTGTCAGGATGACCATTTAAGATGATTGAGTGATGGAGTTTCTTAATGTAAACAAATTTTAAGCAAGATGTGCCTAATTTTGTATAAGATATTCATTCATATTAGGACTAAGATGAGAAAATAGTGGTTTGGGAAAAATTGGAAGGGGAGAGGTTGAGCAACCAAGAAAGAAAGAAACAGAAAGATGTTTTTGTGAGTGAGGTTGGAGTACTCAGAGAATTAAAGAGAAGAGCGAACCAGAGGCCAAGATTTAACTGGATAATGAAAAGCAATCTACTGCTAACTTAATGAAAAATTACCTGGAGATGTCATTGCAAGCTAAGAAATTCAAATGATCGAAAGAGACTGACAAAATATGAGACTGATTGTTTTCTTTGCTTTTGTATATATGTATCAACGAGAAGGAGAATAGGTATATAAAGAAATCCATTCATGGTTGGTGAATTAAGCACAATTCAAATTCTTTGGTAGCAAAAACGAAATTGCATGGTAAGTCTGATAAAGTTAATTGTGAAGTATTATTAGTGATACGTGTTTGTGAAGTCATGATGGAAAGGTATGTGAAAATTTTTTCTTATTTCATTTTTTGTGTTTGATTGATACCTGTAATATACAAATATAAAGATCAGAGCTTCTGATATGAAACAGAAATAAACATAATTATTATTTTAAAAACGTTAACTTATTCAATTTGAAAAATCCAACTTGTAATAAATAAACTTGAAGGTTATTGGTTGCTAATTTAAGAAGCATGATGGAAAGGTATGTAAATTTTTTTTCTTATTTCATTTTTTTGTGTTTGATTGATACCTGTAATACAAATATAAAGATTAGAGCTGCTGATATGAAACAGAAATAAACATAATTATTATTTTAAAAAAGTAAACTTATTCAATTTGAAAAATCCAACTTGTAATAAATAAACTTGAAGTTAATTTTTCTTTTTCAGACTTAAATAGATAGAACTTATAAGTTATAACTATTAATAGCTATTTTTTAAATATTTTTGTTCCTAGGAATAGAGGTCATTGTCTTTATTATTGAAATTTGATCAATAAAGGCTCTTATACCATAAATATGTTTTATTTGTCGATGAATCATTAACTTCAAAGTTAAAATATTATCGGTAAAGGCTTAGTTCGTTTAAAGAATCTATCAAATTATAATATAATTTTAACCCAAAATTTGAAATAATCTTGTTTGTTTCATGTTAGATTATAATCTGATTATAATCTACAAAAATCTCATATCTTAAAATACTCAATTACTATTATACCCTTATTAACATACCTATAATTACTTATACTTCAATATATATTCAAATATACACAAATGGCATTTTAGTCATTTTATATCACCCCTCATTTATTACACTTACAACAATCTCTCTCTATCACATCACTTTTTACCAATTCTCTTTAAATTTTTTTTTCTAAATTATTATAATTAACTTTTTACTTTTAATTATTTTAATATTTAATAAAATAATAACAATAATTTATTTTTTATTTAAATATTAATTAATATTATATTTTTATTATTAAAAGTAATTTCTATCCCTCTTATTTAAAAAATTAACTATATAAATTCAAAAAATAAATCCAACCAAAATATTTAAAAACGTCAAAGGGTTATTTTGGTCCTAAATGTACGTCCTAATGTTCATTTTGGTCCATTATTTTTCAAAATGTTCAAATTGGTCCTAAATGTTTGCAAAATGATTCATTTTGGTCCTAAATATTAGTAAAATGTTTCATTTTGATCCCAAACTATTGAATTTGGTCATATTTCTCTCGTCTTTTTTTTTTCAAATTCAAAGGACTTGTTAAGAGGAACTCGTAGCTATGAATTCGTCGCATTCGAATTTGAAACGAGAGAGATATGATCAGCTTTGCTTGTTTGACCATGAAACGAGCGGTCTACTTTCACGATCGATTTGACATCGTTTGCTGATGGCCCCAACTGGATAGAGAAAGTATTCTTCGAGAACAATACGTAGCTATAAAATCGTCACGTTTGAACTTGAAACAAGCCATATTCAATAGTTTAGGACCAAAATGAAACATTTTACAAACATTTAGGACCAATTTGAACATTTTAAAACATAATGAACCAAAATGAACATTAAGGCATACATATAGGACCAAAATGACCCTTTAACATATTTAAAAATTTGATTTTAAATAACAATTCATCACTATTTTGAAACAACTCGGTATGTTTTCAACTTTTGTTTTCTCTATTAGCGACTGATGTGTTAAGTCGGTAAAAATTAGATGGCTTAAAAGTCAAATTTTTTTGTCAAAAATTTATTTTGACGAAATTAAATAATTATAGTCGTAATATAGAGAGAGAAGCAGATGAGCAATGACTCTTATTTTAACCCAAAGACCAAATCATTCACGATTTTAACATCTCATGAACCAACCACCTCGTATTTTTTCAAACGGATTATTCGTTCAGTCAATAGTGAATGAAGAACCAAAAAGTAAGTGTCATCATAGAAAATTATTTGGGCAATATACGATAATTGTAATTATAGTATGTATAGTTATCAAGTGGAATAATCTATCAAAATAATTTGGAAAAAGCTGCAAATTGAAGCTTCTAAAAAAATTTGATTATTACAAATCCCAATCAAAAAATCACACCAAACAAAAATTTACTTTTTAAATTTTTTATCCAAACAACTCAAATTATTCACAAAAATCAAAAAGTCAAAAAGTAATATTCTATTCCAATTTTACCCCTATTCAATATATCAATTTCCACACCCTTCTATATACCAAACCCAATCATTACATACTTATTTAAATAATTTTACACCCTAAAAATCTTCTTTTTCAAAAACTCATCCAAACATCATTTGATTATAATCTAATCAGATTATAATCCAATCAGATTATAATTTGATAGATCAATTAAATGAACTGACTTAAAGTCCTATGGGTTTAGTTGTATTTATTTTGTTATTATAGAAATGAGTATGTATCTATGAAGCATGGACACTGACACGGACACGGGACACGACATGGACATGTCAAATTCTTAAACTTACATGACACGACACAGCATATATTTATATATATAAATCATTAAAAATCCATAAATTTTGATGAAAACTTTAAAAATTATAATATATATTCATAATATATGTCATATGTGTTATTATTTTATATTGTTTATCATGTTAAAGTGAAAAAAAATAATTTTATATTCTGAAACTTATGAATATGTGTCGTGTGGGTGCCGGACGCGGACACATGTCTGACACGACGACACGCCCTCAGAATGAAATGTCCATGCTTCCTAGATATGTATTCTCCATAAATAGATTTAGTTTAGGGGTGTACGGGCCGGGTTTCGGCCAGACCTAAGACCCAGCCCGATACAGACCCGGGCCGGGCCACCGAGTCCAATCAGGCCGACTGGTCAAATTTTTTTTATATTATTTATTTAAGTTATTTATTCATTATATATGATTTTTAACTTGTATTTATTGCTCAAAAAATCAATTTTGTATCTTTTTAGTGATGTTTTTATTATTAAAAACATTTAATTTGATTTATTTGTTAAAAAATTATTGATTTAATTGAGATTAAGTATATATTTTATGTATTTTTTTAATATAAAATTAACAAAAATAAGAATATATGTATATTTTCTACAATAAAAAGAATATAAATATACATAATAAAAATAAAAAAATTAAATCATGTGTATACCCGGGCTGGGCCGGGTTTAGGGCACCAAGACCCGGGACCTTGTCTGGCCCGATTTCAAAAAACAGGCTGGGTCGGCCGGGTTTGACCAGGCCGGGTTAAACTTGTACACCCTTAAGATTTAGAGTAGTTAATTAGGTAAAGCTTTTTATGTCTTTGTTATAATGTTCTCCAATTAATATTTGACGTATAACAAAAATTTTATGCATGACCAATTATAGTAAAAAGAGAATATTAAATATAACTTTTTGTATAATCAATTATCAAAGAAAAATACTATAATTAAAACTTGTGATTCGATAAAAATCTCATGATAAAAAAAAATATAAAGAATTTGATATAATTGTTTTTTTCAATATATATGCAATACGGCAATTATATATACAAAAAAGAGGCTAGAATAATAATTATATATATGCAATACGGCAATTATATATACAAAAAATACTGCAATTTGGTTCTGCAATTTGTTACCGAAAAATAGGCTAGAATCTTTTTCTAAAATATTGCTAAGAGACTTAGGTAAGGTTCTTTATATCTTTGTTATAGAGTTCCCCAATAAGCATTTGACACGTGACAAAAATTTGATGCATGACCAATCATAGTAGAGAGAGATTATTAGACACACCTTTTTGCATGACCAATCATAGAAGAAAGAGAATGTAAATTAAGCTTTTGATTAGAGAAACCTTATAGCAAATATATAAAGAACGTTACCTAAATTTTTTTCATAACTACAATATAATTGGAAAAGCAATAATTAAAAGATACACCTGATATTAAAATATTCTGTGCCGGGTTAACTTTTTATCAATTGTGTTTCTTCCAATAATTGTTGCCAATAAAAGATAGACAAGGGTGAAATCAGTGTGAGTGATGGATGGAATGTGTCGGAAGTGGATCAACTAAAGTGAAAGTATGTGAAGTATGTAATCTTGACCGTTCTAACGTAACTACCTCGTAGTGTACTGTGTTGTGTGCCAAAGGAAATATATAGATGGTACGCGGTGATGACTAAACTCCCAAGGATTATTTGTGGTTAACACTTAACAATAACATATAGATTTAGGCCAAAACTTTAAATGGTCCCATATGAAATGGGTAAATTTCAAATTGATTTCTTATATTTCGTTTATTTCAAATTTGTCCTATGTGTTTCTATATATTTTTAAATTGGTATCCAAAATACTAAATGTAGTCATATCTCTCAACGTGCACTTCAGGCTGCTCTAGCTACCCATACATCGATTTTCATAGGATTTGATGAATCATCGATTTTCACTCCACCTACAACAAACTCATCATCATCATCATCATCATCTTCTAATCCTCAAACAAAATAATAATCGTCTCCGACCCTCTACTCCGTCAAAATCAGGTCACTTTGCATATTTGTATGAGAAAATAAAACTTATATAAAATTCCTTATATCTCGAAAATAATCTAGGTTAAAGTGTGAGTTCGGTCCTATAACTTTGTTCCAGTTTCCAAATCAGCTATGTTGGACTAAATTTTAATATAAGATGATTTTTGATTATTTGCAAAAATTTGGTTTGACTACCTGTTTGGACTAAACTGCAACATATGGCAACCTGTGTCAAGCATTCTAAATAATTCTCATAATCTATGATTTTCACAGAATACATTCCTTAAAGTCATTCCTCAGGATTCGCTGGTGAATTTAATCTCTTGAATTCATTGTCACATGCCTAATTGAATTGAAAATTGAATGTCTGCTTTGCACTTCATTTGGAAATAAATATATTAAAGGCATGAATTGTAATTTCCTATTTCAGATGCGCCATTAAGACAAATTAGCATAATTGCTTCATTTCCTTGATATTATCATTAATGCTAAAATCTTCTATATCAGAAAGGAAAGTAAATTGAAAAGATCAGATTTCAATTTAACAATGATTATACAGGATCTGCTTATAATTTCAGTCAATCAAATTTAATGCTATAAACTAATTAAGTTATTTATCTTGCAGGTCAACTTCGAATCAGATCCGACATTGATTACAATTAACAAAATCAGAGGAAGTGTCTGTTGGAAGCAATCACTCCTATGTCTTTTCCCAACGGTTAGTTCCTGGATGTATAAAAGGGTGCTCTCTGAAGCTGAAGTCTTTAATGAAGCGATAAGAGAATTTTGTTGTGTGCATCATACATTGAGCTGACATCCTTCACATTGCTGTGTGCAACCTTTGAGAGCTTTGTGCTTATTGTGCTTGAGTGAAATCTCTTAGAGATAATCTGAAAAATCATATTCTTCATCTTGAGTGTTGTAAAATCTTCGAGGAAGTAAAAAGTGAGCTTCTAGGGTGAAACCTTGTAGAGGTGAACCGTGTGTGGTTCCGTAGGAAGCAATATACTTAGAGACTGTCCTTGGAGTGGATTGTGGGTTAAGTTGTAAAACCTTGTGAGGTGATCCCAGGCTTCGTGCAGATTGTATTTGGATACAATATATAAAGAGACCTCTAGCTGGTTGGTTAGAGGTGTGGATGTAGGATAAGGGAAATTTCCATATCAAGGATCATACCCTTATTTGAACCACTAAAAGTTCCTGTGTTGCGATTTCCTTCCTGAACTCTTTACATTTCCTGCACTTTCCGTCCTGGAATCTGTTTTACATATTTCTATCTGCTTTGTTTTCAAGGAAAGTTTTTTGGCAAAAGTCTCGCTGACTCTACTGTCAAAGAACTGAATTTAAAAGATCATCAAACTTCCTGAAAAGTTATCTCGAGGATTTATAGTTTCATGAACAGTTTATCTTTGAATCTACTTTTCTGAATTTAAGGAACCATTTCATTTCTCCAAGAAGAATTCTTAAGGAACAATTTTCAAGAAAAAGTTTTTAAAATCCCAATTCACCCCTCCCCCCTCTTGGGCTATTTTCACTAGCATATTTTCTAACAACCTATAATTTTTTTTGTCTTGAATTTGGTCCTGTATCTTTGCTCCAGGTCCCAAATCAGTCCTATATCTTTTTTGTCTCAGTTATGGTCCCAAATATTTTGAAAACCTCCCACCGTTAGTCCTCCGTCTAATTTAAATTACAATTTAGTCATGAAAACTTCAAGTCCCTTTCACTTTAGTCCTTGACTATCAAAATGAAAGTGAAAGAGCATCCCTTAAGATTCTCAAACCTTATATCTCGTCCCTAATCCATGAATTCTTCATGAAATGGAATAGAAATGCCAAAAAAAAAAAACACAAATTAATTAAAAGCAAATGACAAAGAGACCAAAACTGAAAATGCAAAAAATTTAAAACCTATTGGAAAACGTACGGAAATCGCCGAGAAACTCAGAAAATTTTTCGTTCATTTTCTGCCGAGTTTGGGGCATTTTCCAGTGGATTTTAATTTTCTGCGTTTTCAGTTTTGGTCCCTTTGTCATTTGCTTTTAATTTGTGTTGTTTTTGCAATCCTATTCCATTTCATGAAGAATTCATAGATTATGGACCAAGATATAAGGTTTGAGAATCTTCAGGGATGCTCTTTCACTTTCATTTTGATAGTTAGGGACTAAAGTGAACGAGACTTGAAGTTTTCAGGACTAAACTCTAATTTAAAATAGACGGAGGACTAACGGTGGGAGGTTTTCAAAACATATGGGACTAAAACTGAGATAAAAGAAGATATAGGACTGATTTGAGAGCTTGAGCAAACATACAGGACCAAATTCAAAACAAAAAAATTTATAGAACTGAGAAAGTTCCAGGACCAAATTCGTTCTTTGGTCAATAATCTATATGATTTCGTCTATCCATACATGATATTATGTGAGTAAAAAATTTTTTAATCTGGGCCTCGAGTTTGTACAATTAATGCATTTGGGCCATATCGTAAAATAATTCATAATTACAAATGGACAAGCAAAAATCACAACAATTATTCTTATAAATTACCGTTAAATTTTTGTTATAAAGTTGTTCTAATTACATCATAAACTACTCTTCAATAATTAGTATTGAAATAAAATTATATTTTATATTTTCTCTTATAAGGATTAAGTCATACAAAAACTTTTAGCTATGCTTCTATATCTTAATGGTAAATCTCCTAGTAAAATTAAAATAAAGTTCTTTATATTTTTATTATAAAATTTGTAAAATTATAAGTTTGATTTTAATATTCTCTCTATATTATAAATTGTTTGTATATAAAGTTTGAGTAAATTAATAATTCAATCCTTGAAAAATTATCAAATTTACAATTCGGTCTCTAGAAAATATATTATTTTAATATTTTAGGGACTAAATTATGTATTTCAATTTTAATACTTAGTGGTCTTTCAAGGACCAAATAATTAATTTACTCAAAAAAAATTTCACGTATCATATATGTTAATTGAGAACCATTTAGTAAAAATATAAAGAATATTACTTAAATTTAAAAATTTAGTCCGATTTATTATAAAATATGCATTCAACAGATTTAATTTGTGTGTGATGGACCTGGCCTCTTCAGTAATTAATTAGATCTCCAATATTTATGAATGCGGAAATAGTTAAATTTAAAACGAGCATCCTTATAGTTGTGGTGGTCGTTATTGTTGCTTTGGTGGTTCTCTTGCTCATCTCTTGTTTAGCCTTCTACGTATCAAAAGAAAAAAGGAGCAAGAATTATGGGGCTGTTGTGAGGAATTACTGTGAGTAATTTATGTTCACACGTTTACACATGTATTAGTGTGTGTGTGTGTGTGTGTGGCTTACTTATTTAATTAATTATTACTTTGTTTATTAGTTGGAAGTGAAGGTACCACTTTGCAATCCTTACAATTCACTTTGGCTAAAGTTGAAGACGCTACAAATAAATTTTCACCTGAAAACAGAATAGGCAGAGGTGGATTTGGAGAAGTATACAAGGTGCATATATATAAAGCCAAATCACATAAAATTAATGTGTATATATATATATATTTTTTCATATGGTGAATTATGATTTCAGGGTATTTTAGAGGATGGCCGAGAAATAGCGGTAAAAAAACTTTCCAAAAGTTCTGGACAGGGTGAATTAGAGTTCAAGACTGAGGTTTTATTAATTGCAAGACTTGAGCACAGAAATTTGGTGACATTATTGGGATTTTGCCTGGAAAAGACTCAGAAATTACTCATATATGAATATGTTCCCAACAAGAGCCTTGATTACTTTTTATTTGGTTGGCCTTCAATACTCCATTTTAACTTATAATTGGTTCAACTTTCTAATTATTGTAATGTAAGATTTGGTTCTTTCATTCTCTACAGGTCCAGCAGATAGAAGAATATTAAGTTGGTTAGAACGACATAAAATTATAATAGGAATTGTTCGAGGAATTCTTTATCTTTATGATCATTCTCTTCTTAAAGTAATTCATCGTGATCTTAAGCCTAGCAATATTTTATTAGATGAAGAGATGAATCCGAAAATTTCAGACTTTGGTATGGCAAGAATAGTTGCTCTCACCGAAACTAAAGAAAGTACAAATAGAATTGTTGGAACATAGTAAGTAATAAATCTTATTTTCTTTAGTCACCTCTAAAAAGATTGATCCAATACTATTTGAATAATCCTTGATGTACATTGAAAGCTCTACTTTATTAATTAGTTTTATTTGTTCAAACTTTCTTTAAGATTTTTGACTTTGAGATATTTTTTTATTGCAGTGGTTATATGTCTCCTGAATATGCAATGCGTGGACAATTTTCGGAGAAATCAGATGTTTTTGTTTTGGAGTTATAATTTTAGAAATTATTAGTGGAAGGAGGAATGCAAATTGCCATGAAGAATCAGGATGTTATGAATGCTTCCTAAATTATGTAAGTGACAATAATAATTCACATTTCTCTTTAATACTACTCACAAGATCATCTCATCATTATCTCAAACATTTGATTCAAAATGTAATTGTTTCAGGCTTGGAGGCAATGGAGAGATGAAAGTGTGACAGAAATATTGGATTCAAATATGAGAGATCTGTTTGGGAGACATGGAATTCCAATCCAATCCAATCCAAATGGATTGGATGAGATTATTTTTTAATTGGATGAGATGAAATGATGTATGGGTGTTTGGGTGATTTTATTGAGAATGATGTTAAATAGGGTGTGAAATTATATAAAAGGGGTTGTAATGATTGTGGTTGGTAGAAAAAAGTAGATGGATTTTTGTGATTTGTATAGGGGTAGAAATGGTAGGAAATAATGAGATGAGATGAGATGAGATGAGATGG
>QANZ01045650.1:119066-148002 GCA_003254925.1 Chamaecrista fasciculata | reverse complement strand
GATATATATATATATATATATATATGGGACTCGGCTGTTGCACAGCCGAGCCCCACCTGCTCTGGACACGTGTCCAGAGCAGGAAGAATTGCAGATGAGCAGCTTTTTTTTTTAAAAAAAAAATTGTCTAATCTGGCCATCTCACGGAAATACTATTTGAGGTGATTTTTTCTCAGGATTATTAAATTGCAGATTGCACATTGGGGAAAAAAGTCAAAAGTATCAAAACCTTATTTCCTAGCTTCTGTCGCTATATATAGCAAATGTTTTAATCTTCAAACAACTTCTAAAACACAAGTTAGGAAGAAACAAATATTCATGGTCTTGGGTTAATCATAGCAAATGATTGATTTAGATGCTATTTCCTAACCTTGTCTTTCTTGATGCATATGTGAGATGTACAGCTTTTGGTCTTAGATTTAACTGATAGAAAAGTAAATTTTTGTCAGGCTTGTTCCACCACTCATCTTTCAAAAACTTGTAAAAATTTAAAAATGATATTTGATATGAAAAACTAGAATGCTCTAATATGTTACTTTTTGTATGGTATCTTTCTATTGTTTTGATTTGTTTTTTTTTATATGAGTAGATGTGATAATAAAGAGAAGAGAGAGATGAACTCATTTTTTTTTAATCTATCTCTCTTAATTTTTTATTCTTCTGACATGAACAGATGTCATGATAAAAAAAAAACAAGAAAAAGATAAACTCAATTTAAATGTTCTAAGTTAAAACACTCTATCTCTCCATCAAAACCCTCTTGAAAGAGATAAGAAGTAAAAGAAACATGTAGATGTCATGAACTTGATGATTTCATGTATAAATTTTAACTTTGTGACAAATCTCACTTTGGGGGATCTTAATCTGAGCTTCATCATGTAACCGAAGGAATTTGATCATGTGTAGTTTCTAGTAAAATTTGTAGAGAGAAAGAGAGAGAGAGGGAGAGAGTAAAATATGGGGAGGCTAACAAACCCAGGATCATCTTAGATGAAGTATTGTTGGTCAAAACAGGACAAAATTAGAAGCTCACCCCATCAGAATATTATTATGGCAGTACCAATATTTTATGAATGTGTCGAATCAGAGGGTTGACATGGTGGTTCTCTTCATGTTACAGGTGTTTAATTATGATTATAATGCTTTGTTTTCAGTATTAAGCTGGGTTTATACAATTAGAATAGTCCCATAATTTCCAACCATTAAAATATCTTGTAAAGACAACTACATTATTGTCACTCACCTACCACCAGAGACAAGAGAATTAAAGAGAAAAACAATGAATGAACACAAATTTGGTATTTACCAAGTGAATAATAAATAAGGAAATAAATACATCATCACAATCAAACAAACTTTACAGTTTACAGACAGCCATAATCATCAAGTATCATCATAATACAAATACAATTTCCTCCTCATTCCATAAACCACAAGTATCATACAAAATAAACCCCAATCCTGTATATCCCCTTCCCCTTCAATATAACCACCAGATTTGACAAAAAAATAACAATTACGATAAGAAACTAAACAGTAAATGAAATCAGACTCCACAAATTAATTTCAACCCAATGAACAAAAATAAATAACCCTGTATAAAAGAATTTAAGCCCATCCCTTGTTTTTTCTTCTTTTTCCTTTTATGACATAGTAAGCACCCATATTGTTTTCTTCTTCCCCAGAGTGATATATTCTTCTTACATAATCAATGGAAATTCATCCAGAGATGGTGATTTCCTACTCAGCAATGGGTTTGGCCTTGGACCTGTACAAGAGCTTCTTCTTCTTGGATGTCTGGTTATCAATGGTGAGAACAACCTTACCAGGCTCCCCAACTTTAAAGCTGTTGCTAATTACCGTTTCATCTGCGATGGTGATTTTCCTGCTCTTTTGTACTATCACTGTGTACTTATCCTCGGCACTTGGCACAAATTCAGCCCCATAGTTCACATCCCACCCTACAACTCTTGCTTCCCAAACCAGATTGGTTATCTGCAGCAATCAACAATCACAGAATTATACAATAGGATCATTTGTATTGTATGCAAAGTTGAGAACTTTAGAAATTGCATTTTATTTATTCCCTTTTTGGGATGGTTCAATATTAGTTTGTCGTCCTCCAATGGTTTAAAAAGCTTCCCTTGTTTCATTCACCACTTGTCAGCCTTATGGTATTAATGGAGTTAATTTTAACAAAATTAAGGCATCTAACTAATGCTAAGAAATAGTGAACGATTTCACTTATACCTTGACAGCTATTTCTATACATAAATCAATATTTCAGATAAAGCATCGAAAGTTAGACAATGAATTAACAATATAACTACTTTATATGGTCAATTGGTAACTGGACAAACTGAATGACACAATTCAGACCATGATCAAACCATAAGATTTTGAACAGTGATTCATCTTTACTTTAAAGGGAATACAGCTCCTCACCTCAGAAACTGGGAATTCAACAGTATGCTTAGTTGCTGGCTTAATTGTGATCTCTGTGACAGAATCAGTAGGTGTGAATTCACTCTCAGCCTCCCTGTTCAATCCACCATACTGGACAGGCACTTGCTCAGGAGCTATATATCTGTTTGACACAAAAGGTCAAATAAATAAACATTTAAAAAAAACTTGGGTGAGTTTGGGTTTGAGAGAGAAACAGAGAACTATTAACTACTATCAGTTATAAAGAGGAAAGAGATAAAAGGGAAAAGAAGTAGAGCAGACAGAACCATTAATATGCAAGGAAACAAAACGGAGAACAAAAATTGGGACCAAGTTATTATGATGATGCAGTAAAAGGGAAGAAAGGAATGAATGAATCGCATACCTGAAAAGGGTTTCAGCAGATTTGGATGGGCCAGCAAATACAAACTTGCTTTTGGTCCTTTGTGTTAAGAAAGGACTGATCATCCTTGAAAAGGCGAGGTACCACCAAGGAACATTAATAAATACCTAAACGAACCAAAACAAACAACCAGAAAATCAGAGTATGATCATATGGATAAAGCTACCAAATTTACACACCTACTTCAAACTCAAATCATAGAGTATCACACATTCAATTTGTGGGTATACCAATTTTTCCAAGCACTTGAAAACTAACTACATAGGGTTATATTTATCTACCAACCTTAAATCATAAAGTGTCACACATTGAATTTCTATCTATATATACCAACCTGCTTGGCTACAAACTCAGGATAGTTATCCTGAAGCAATTGAAGGGCCTGATTGGTGGCCTGTCTGAGCTCTCTTTTTCCAAGTCCAGGTGAATTCTTGAGATCATTGACCTGCACAATCGTAACAACACCAGTAGGACTGAACTCAAAGTTCCTCACACTCTTCTCTAAGAACTGAATCCTCCATCTGATGAACTTCTGCCTCTTCTCCTCATCGGAGAAAGTATTCTGATACAGCTCCTTGTTCTCAAACTCACCAAACACGTTGTAACAAACTGGATGGCCTTCTTTGTCATACCCATGTGTGAAAACCACCTTGTCCCAATCGTTTCCGAGATCTTCCTCCACAAGGGCGTCGATTCCGAATTCCTTTCGCCAGCGCACGGTGTTCTTCAGCATCGTGAAGGCTTCCTTCACCTTGAAATCACGTGCTCTCAGGAATTTCAGCAGAATCACGTCGCTTCTTTCGTCTGCCAGAAGGGGAATTCCCCAGATCGATACTTCCTCCGGTGGCGGCGGAGCGACGGCGGTTTCCTCCGGTGCCGGCTCCTCGGAGACTGAGACGATGCTCTCCTTGATGGCTTCAACTGTCTTAGTACCGTCTTCTTCAACAGCAGTAACGGTCTCAACCACTTCTGCAACAACCACAGATTCTGTTTCAAGCTTATCTTCCTCCTTCTCTTCTGCTACAGTCTCTGCTTCGACTTTTGGTGGTTCTTCAACAACGGGAGTTTCTTCTTTAGGAGGTTCTTCAACGGCGGGAGATTCTTCTTTAGGAGGCTCTTCAACGGCCGGAGATTCTTCTTTTGGAGGCTCTGTTTCGGATTTTTCTTCAACTTTAGGCTCTTCAGAGGCTAAAGCTGATTTCTCCTCCTCCTTCTTCTCTTCTGCTACCTCTTCCTCTTTCTTTTCCTCCGCCGTCACTGCCGGCGGCGGCGGAGCGGTGAATTCATGCTTGTTGAGGGCGTCTTGGACGAGCTGTTTCAGCTCGTCGAGGGCCTTCTTCTGGGCCTCAGGAAGTTCGGCGACGACGTTGGTCTCTTCCTTGAAAGAAACCGATTGGGTAATCTTGGGTTTCTCTTCCTCGGCGACGGGCTTCTCAGTCTCGGGCTCTGCAACCTCCGGGACGGGCTCATCGGGCTGCTTCTCGATGACGACGGGCTTCTCAGATTCAGCTTCAGCTTCAATGGCGACGGGCTTCTCGGGGGCTTCGTCAGTGACAGATTTTTCAGCCACCGCCGCCACCTCCTCCGTCGGCTTCTGGGTCTCCTCAGCCATATGTAAAATGAAAGAAAATCAAAGAAATAAGAAATGAATCGAATCGAATCGAAGAGAACAAAGAGAGAAAGTGTTTGTGTGTGAGAGAGAAAGAGAGAGGGCTTAAGAAAGTGAAGATGAAGAAGAAGAAGAAGAAGGAGATGGTGGAGGTTGTTGGTGGTGTGTGTGAGATATGTGGGAAGAAACAGACTGTAAGGAAGAGTATGCCAGCTGTTACTTACAACGCCACTTTGTTTGTGGGACCCACTCCACCTCGCTGTGTTGTGTTGTGTGTGTGCCCTCTTTCTCTCTCTTTCATTTTCATTATTATTAATTTTCAAATGATATTTTCATATTCTTTGGTTCATTTCTTCGCTCAATTCATTCATTTCAAATTATGCATCTTTATCCTTAATCATTACCCCTTTTCCTGTGGGCTTTTCTTATACTCCCCATCATTTCTTCTTCACGGCTTCACTCACATGAATGAACGAACCTACTTAAATAACGTATTTGACTATTGTTCTTGGTAATTAATTGAATGCGGCTGAAATTCCATGGAAATTGTGGCTACTTATTTATGGTAAAGTGTATAATATCTTCAATATTGAAAAAAAATTAGATTATTAACTCTCATTTGTTTTCCATTTTTCCTATTTTTTTAAACATATCCATAATTTCTATTTTAGCTAGCAGTCTAGCACCTTGAAGATATTGATTAGGAATTTTTTTAGAATGAAAAAATTGTTAGTATATATTATTTGAACTTACAACAACATAATTTCAAAATAATAAGATAAATCATTTCTTAATTTTAGGATTATTATAAATTATAAATTATTAATTATTAATATCACGATATTATGCATTAATATTTAAGAGCTAATGATCATTTTTATTATTTATTTATCCATTATTCTCTTCAACAAAAAATCAATTGTTTTGGTATATTTCTAAAAGAGCTCAACCAGCCAGAGTTTTAATACCCATTAAATAAACCAATTAATGCAGGCAATGATGATTCATTATTAATCTTGGCTGTCTTGTGGCTCATCACAGATACAACGGTCAAGGGGAGGGAATAAAACCTAAACAGAGAATGAATGACATATATATAATCTTGGACAAATATTCACATTGGTCCTAACAATATAGAGTAGATTTTAAAGTAGTCCTAAACATTTCATTTGTTTCAAATTGACCTTATATATTTCTGTAATTTTTTTTGTTCCAAATTATTAAATCTAGTCATTTTTTTCCCGTTTTAAATTTGAATACAACAAATTTAAAATTATATATTACTTTTAACGAGTATTTTTTTCGATCTAGTTAAGAATGTTATCAAATTAAATTAAAAGTTTCAAAAGTGAATTGTTTATTTCATAACATTCTTTTTGAAAATATATATATGTTACTATTTATAAGTTTCAAAAGTCTTTTTTTATCTAGTTAAGAATGTTATCAAATTGTTCATATCTATTATCTATTATTTCAAGAACGAAGTGACGTATTCGAAAATATATATATATATATTACTATTTATGAGTTTTTTCTAAGTCAAATTGCACTATAAAAATATAAAATCTCCGTCTTTTATGATATTTTACCTTTAGTAGAATATTTTACTTTAGGGATGATTTAACGCCATCTTTCGATAATCTTAAATTAGATATAGAATGAATTTTAATGTTAACATATAAATCTAATTTCGTTGTATTTTAATTTGAAACGAGAGAAATATTACCAACTTCACTCATTTTGCTGTGAAAACGAATGATCTATGTTTGTATCATATTTGATCTTGTTTGTTGCCAAAATAAATTGGATATAAAAAAAAATCATTAAAAGTTATTAATTTTTTTTTTGGTGAAATAAAAGTAATGAATTATTTAAACCAATCACATTCGAATTTGAAATAAATGAGATATATGATTGTATTTAGTTATTTATGACCAAAAATTAAAAATATATATATATATATATATTATTCAAGAAAAATCTAAAATGAATAAAATATTTAAAACTAACTTAAAATCTAAGTCATAATTTTAGTACCAATATGAAGATTTAGCCTATAATCTTAGAAGATGTGAATTGTGATATGTGAAATCCAATCTACAACCCAAGAAAATATATAAATATAAGGATGACAGAGCTGTCACAGAGAATAAAAGGACAGGAAGCCGTTGGTGGTGGACCACATCGTACACCCAAATGTCAAAGCCCTATGCTCTTCGGACAAGTCACCATACCTTAATCACAGCCTGTCACTCCATCACAATCTTCTCGACATTATCGTTACTCGCTATACACACCTTAGCCGGCAACCAAGAGAGCTCATAATAATAAGATAACGTACCCATAATTTTAAATCACAGTCTTCCCGTTTCTTGTTGCAAAATTCACGTATTTTTCAATTTTATTTTATTTTGGTACACAGATAATACGTATGCGGATTTTAGATTAGCTTGCTTTCTGACACTCAAATCTTTGAAAGTTTCATTAAATATTTTAATGTGATATTATTGAGGAATTTAATTTCTTTTTAGAAGTTTTTGAATAAATTAATAGAGACAGATTATTCTATTGCATATTTGCACAAAACAAAAGCTGTTTTGGAATTTTAAATAAGCGCATCCATAATTTACTTGGGGAATTACTTTTCAGACCCTTTTGGTGCCATATACATAGATAGAAAGGCTCGCATCATTGAGGTATGTGTATAAAAGATACTTTGATAATAAAGATAAAATTCACTTTGTTCATCTCTGTATTAATCTATTTTGAGAGCATTAGTTTCTAAGTGTCATTAGAGAATATAATCAGATAGTTGCCAGAAAAAAAAAACAGATAGCTAGGCATAAGGAAAATAAGTTACATTAGTATTATATTTACTAGTTTAAATAATAACTAATATTTTGAATGAATATAATAATTAAAGTCTTTTCAATAACTGACGAGACTTATCTATTTTAACTAGATGTTAAGAGCAGTGCTGTTAAAATCGGGCCGAACGGCTCGACCGATTGAATCGTCAACCAACCATTAGAATGAGTTGGTTTAACCTAAAAATCAAATTAACAGTTAGATCAGATTGAACCAGATTTAATCGGTCAGAATCACTGAACCGGCGGTCTAACCGCCTACTTTTTTTTTTAAAATAATTTCACATTTTAACTTTTAAATAAAAAATTAATGAAATAAAATCTAAATCTCACTTAATTTATTTTATTTTATAAAAGAATTTGTTTGATTTGTATAAAATCTATTACATTTAAAAATCTATCTAACTATATATATGTTATGTTATCTTTATTTTATGTATATGTATTATTTTTGTAACGTATTCTATTTCAGTTTAACAAAAAATAAATAAAAATGTTGAATTATTAATTTTAATTGTGTGTATATAATGTTTATATTTTATATATAATAAAAGTAATTAATATTTATTATTTATTAAATCATCTGGTTCAACAGATGGATTAACTGGTTAAATCAAATAAACCGTGAATCAAACACTTGTATGAGTCATTGAACAGTTCGGTTCTAACAACATTGATTAGGGTTTAATTTTTAATTTTGTATATAAGGTAACATTAAATTTTTATGTCACTTGTCATATTTATTAAAATGTCTGCAAGCCAAAAAAAAATAGTTATTATTCTTGATAGTGAATATTTTAAATAAAATTTTATTATTTTGAAAACTAAAATTTAAAATTTTCGGTATAGAAATTAAAATACTTATCACTTTAACTATGAATTATTTTGATAAAAAAAATTGTTTATTGAAAAATAAGCTCACCATCTTGAGAATATTAGGTAATAAAAATTGTAGAGCCTTGTGAGATTAAAAAAGAAAACAAAAACTTATCTAAATATTTTCAATAGTTTGAGATAATCGGCATTGACTATTTTTCTCATAGCTCTTTTTGAAAGAAGTTGGTTCACCAAGTGTTATTTATTTGTAAAGTAATACATTGTAATTAAATAAGTTAGTACAAATCCATTTTGACCTCTTTTAATTTTACACGCATCTTCATTCTACTTAAGTAAATTACATTTTCTTTCAACATCTACAGGTTGCCAATTTTTTAAAGAAAAAACAATAAAATAATAATAATAATAATAAGGACACAGTGGATAACCTTAATTTTATCAACATAATCTAATAAACTGTTTTAGATATTTTTGACTAATACGAAAAATAATTCTAGTTATTTTATATCATAGGGATTCAAAAGAATCTTATCAAAAAAAAGAATGCCATCCTTCTATTTATTAACTTAATCATCAAAAGATTTCATTAAAATCATTTTTATATCACCTTATTTTTAACAAATTCTCAAATAATTTTTAATTACTTAATTAATTTTAAGTATTTAAGTTTTAACTTGATCTTTTTTTCTTTTCTCGCCGGAATTTTAACTTGTCTCATATGTTAAGGAAATCAAGGAAGCTTATCTGTCATGACATGAGGGGCTGATTTGTCTTTTCCTATAGATGGTGGGGCCCAGCCACATTCTTGTCTAATTTCTTTTCTTTGCTCCAAAAAGCAAGCCAGGGTTGCTTTCTGATTCTTCTTGGACTTGGTTGTATGATTAGTGGTTTTATTTTTTAGTTATAATCATAATCATAATTAAAAACTATAATTAAGTTTTATTTTATTGGTTGGTTACAAGTTTACAACTTACAAGAAAACAATTTGGTAGGATGTAAAGTGGGGTATGTAAAGTAAAGGCACGCATTCCAATACTTTCAGATGTTTGGTACGACAATTTGAGCTATGTAAAGTGAATTACAATGTAAAGGCATTTATATTACATAGGTCATTTTTCTTTACTTCGATGTAATCCAAGTTTATTTAGGAAATTATGGTAGAATTCCTAATTTGCCCCTCTTACTTTCATCTCATTTTCTTCTACCACCCACCACCACCACCACCATCCACCACCACCCACCACCACCACCATTGTCGCCACCACCCACCACCACCCACCACCACCACCCGCCACCACCCACCACCACCACCACCCGCTGCCACCCACCACCACCACCACCCACCAATTTGTTTTTAGGATTTAGGTTAGAGACTTTTTGTATATAAAGAGAGACCTTTTTGTAAATAAAAAAGTAATTTTGTGGTGATTGTGGGAAGGGCATTTTTGTCATTTTCTTTTTATATCTATTTTACTTTCTCTCCTTTAACTTTTTTATACCAAACACTTTAAATCTTTAAATTTTTACCTACTTTACATTCCCTCAACTACTTTCATTTCCCTCATAATTTTTTCACTGTAAAACACTTTACTTTACGTAGCTATTTAAGTACCAAACGGACCCAATTTTATTTTTTTTTTTGGCATGAAGAGAACAATGTTCTTGAAGACAAAAGTAAAAAACGCCACAAAGAGATTTTAGAAGAGTTACGTGCAAAGGAGTACTTTGAATGAGTGCTGTCACAAACTCTCTCTCTCTACTTTGCTTACATAAATCCGATTTTGATACTTTGGACTTTTTTTTATTTTCTAATTACCATCCGATTACTTTTTTTTATTATTTTTTAAAGAAAATTTACTATTTTATCCCTAAATTTATACTGAATTAATTAATGAGTTTTTGAATAATTAAAATATACGATTTGATCCTTGAAATATATAATTCATCAAATATTTGGTCCCTACTGACGATTCGGTCCCTAAATTTGAATTAATTTTATACTTTTTTGTCTTTTATCCTCAGATTTGAACTAATTTTATACTTTTTAGTTCATAAACTAGTACTAAATTAATTTTATTTGGTCTCTGAATTTATATTGAGTTTGTACTTTTTGGTTTCTAAATTTGAATCAGGGATCGAATTATTGACAATTCCAATAATTTAGAGACTTTTTTTTTGGCCAATGATATAATTTAGAGACTCATTAGTTGACTCGGTGTAAATTCATAGACCAAATAGTAAATTTTCTCATTTATTTATACCTAAGACTTTTCATTTTCTAGTTTTTACACATTATTTTTATCCATAAACAATCATACCTAAATTAGTATGATCTCTTCAAAATGCCAAGGGCTGATTGAGTTTTTTTTTTCTATTATATTTCTTTTAAGAGAAAATAGTATGAAGAGTTAGAGTTCCCGAAATTAAAAAACATTATTTTTTTAGATTTTAAATTTAACAATTCAGTTTTTGAATAATAAAAAAATACAAATCGACTTATGAATCATATACTACCATCAATATTTTAGTATATAGGACATTACTTCTTATATAACCTTTGTGACGTGACCATTGTTCATATGTGACACTGCTAATTACAACAATCAAAAGTGTCATAGTAAGCTAACCTCTTTCGCTTGAGTTGGCTCAACACAAATTCGATTTATTACACGAGTTGATTGACTCATGTTAGTTTTATTTCTTAATGAGTTAGGATTGTTTTTTTTTTAAGGCAAAAATTTAGATGAATTGGGTCTTGGAACTCACCAAAGTTAGAGTTAGGGCAGTACACGGGCTGGACCGGGTTTGTAGCTGGCTCGAGACCCGATCTAATTTATGAATTGGGTTCAAAATTGGATTCAGGTCCGGTAGACTCGGGATATTACTGGGCTGGGCCAGGGTAGTGCTTTTCTTTAGAAAAAAAGTGAAGTTGTTGTGATATTTTTTAGAAATTACTGGACCCAAATAAAATTTGCACCAACAAAAAGTTTTACAACAAGCCAGATTAGAAATCAGTAATGTTAGCTACCCGATGGAAGAAGATTGAGGAGATGGAGATGGAGGCGGCGACTAGAGGAGATGGAGACGACGACGAGAGGACAGGGGACGGCGACGACGACTACGACGAGAGGAGAGGAGACGAAGTCGAAGAGAGGAGAGGAAGTTGGAGACGCAGAGCTTCGATTTGAGGAACGAGGATGATGCTTTGAAGTTGGAAGGAATGAGAATGAGGCGAGGCGATGATGAATAAGAAGGAAGAAGGTGTGGAGAGGGGGTAGCGGCTGTGAAAAAAAATTGAGGAATGAAGACAGTATGTGTGAGTGATTAGGGTTAGATGTATAATTTTTTTTTAAAATCGGGTCTAACAGCCTACCCCGGGCCGGGCTGGGTTTTTGAAAGGCTAACCCGAAACCTGGCCCAGTTCTTTGTTGCTCCTATTTATTTTTTTACCCGACCTGAATTGGCCGGGCCAAGTCAACCAGGTTTTTGTACAGTCCTAGTTAGAGCATATCTCCAGGCTCTATAAGAACTTACAGAGGTACTTAATTACATATTGCCTACCAATAAAATTTTCACATTGACGGCGAGAATCAAACTTACAACGTAACCTTATGAGTTATGAGTCGACTTCTTACCAACTTGGTCAACCTTTATTCACAGTTAGAATTGTTCTTTGATGGGCCAAGTTAACTCACTTAACCCACCTATTTTTGTTTAAGTTTTAAATTACACACTATAAATAATATTACTTTAAATAAATCAAATATCACACCCATACAACTACAAAATAACATAGTACACTTTAAGCACACCATAAATTCATAAAATAATATTATTATACATCTCAAATAAAAATTAAATTAAGATTGATATATTCATACAAAAATAAATCATATATATATATATATTTATAAGATTTGTGAATGATTATTAGAATTAAAATAAATTAATATTCTGATCCTTATAAATAATAAGTATATCAATTTAATCGTTATAATAAAAATAATAATAATATTGAATACATAAAATATATATTTACAATCAATTTAATTATTTTCATGAAGATATTAAAGAAAATTAAAAAACAAATTTGATGTCAGATTTCAAATTTTATTGATATTGTATTGAATAATTAATGTTAGAAAATTATTTGTTATTAAAAATGAATTATTATCTCGTTAAAAATGATCCTAATTATATCTTGCCTAAATTTTATAATTTTCTCTTAAAAATAATTAATACAACTATAATCATTAACATGCTCTAAATACTACATTACACTCGTTTTAATGTCAATTTTTTTTATCTTAAAACAATTAATCTAATAATAAAAAACCAAAATTTTCATGAATTTTATTTATATATAAGTGTCTTACACTTGAGCTTAAAATATTCCAACGAAATAAACCAATCGAGTTTTTTGTTTTTTTTTTTATATAATGATTGTAATTTCTTAGGTTCAATTGAGGACGTGTCAAATTTTAAAGTTCAAATAATAAATTGTTGCATCATCTTCAAACAATAATGTGTTGTATTGGTTTTCTTACGTAGATGGTCAGTCACATCAATTGTAATTGACGTTTTAAGACTCTTAGCGTGAATACTTCTTGATAAGCATCTTCGGTCAAAAAAATAAAAATCTTGATAAACATCACAAGGTTTCAAAGCCTAATCTTCCATTACCAAAACAAACTATTACACGATACATGTATTTATAAGTGTTTTCAATCATTAATTACATGTGTTAATAATAAACATCATAGTCATAAAATTTAATTTACCTTAATCTGATATTTTTCTATTATTCAGCTAATATGTCATCTATCAACTTGATGGTTAGACCAATTTATCACCAATACTAAAAGCGATTTTAAAGAAATCTTAGATATAAAAGACATTATTATGGAAAGAACACGCTCTTTATTTCTTCTGTACTTTATCTCTTTCTTCTTCTATATCTTTACTTATTTTTCTTAAAAGGATTGTGACAAAAAGAAATGTTTTCAATTGGTTTTACACTTCTTTTTTAACTTGGAATATGAAATTCAAGAGAATAAATAACACTTAAGGGTTTAAATTTTTTATCATGAAATATATAATTATTGAAAAGTATATTTATTTTAAAATATAAATATAATTTTTGAGGCAATTCAAATTATTAAAATTATCAAAAATTCAGAAGTTACGATCTCTTACTCCTAGCCTCTTCTTAATTGGTATGAATTTATCTTTCAAATAATGGTTTAATATAATTAGCTCTATCTGATATTTTTACGTGACATCTTATATTTTATCAGTCAATTATCACATAAATGATAAAAATTATAAAATTGGCATATCTCAGATACTCTTTATCTAGTTTGGCTAAAAAAAAAGATACTCTTTATCTAGTAGAAGTGTACTTAACCCCACTTTTAGCTTGATATTCATTAAATAGTCGACAACAAAGCTAATTAATTACATCCTTATCAAGCAAAGCACAATATTTTTCCTTTTTTTTTTTGGTGAACACAATATTTTCCTTTTAGAAAAGAAACACTCAAATATTCTGGCCAAAAAAGAAAAACACTCAAATAACTAAAGTTTGTGTTTAATTTTGTATATTGAATTTAGGGAGTCAGAACATCGATTAAAAAATAATAATAAAAAAGAACAAGTAGAATTTGTTAATTTTAAACTATTTAATTCGAACTAATTCAATCTATAAATAATTGGGTTGAATTGGTATGGGTACGTAAGTTTATCTACAAGTTGGTATGTCTTTATTTTTTTAAAAAATAAATTTAGATTTAATCAACTCTAATTTTACAATATCTATAAAATTTAAATTAATTCATTACACTTAGTTACATAAACAAAAATTTCTAAACATCATAAATTTAACACAAATACACAAGTACATATTGGGTTGGATTTATATATATATATACATATATTAAAAAAAATCAAAATGCAACCCAATTTGCAAGTACAAGTTTCAAAAATTTGTAACCAAACAAACTTTAAACCCGAACCAACCAATCTTAGTTAGCAGTTAGCATTTGGGTTTGGTTAATTTGGTAAAGTGAAGTTGAGAAAGGCTATTGAGGAGAGAGTGTTTGAGTGAAAGAGAATTTGAAGAGAAGAACTTTCTAATTGTAAGTGAATATTACTTTGTGGCTTGATATAACAATGAAACTCTTTTCCTATTTATAAGACTCAATCAAGAGTTCTAGACTCCCTCATAAGTCATAAGTCATAACTATAACTTTCAACTAACTGCATTTAATACATAACTACATTTCTTTAGATAATTTTAGACTATGGGTAATTCTAGATTATGAACTAAATAAAAAGTAGGCTAAAGACATGAAATAGGTCTACATATAAAATATTATAATTACTAAATATTGAGCCCAAATCAAGTTTATTTCTAACAAACCCAAGCTATGCAGACCTATTTCATGTATTTAGAAAATTCAAATTTACAATTCCTATTACGTATTTAGTTCTTTATTTGGCACATTACATAAAACAAGACAAAAGAGCATATGCAGAAATAAGATCCAACTATACAAAGCTTTTATATAACACCTGGTGCATAGTACTAAATACATGTCTACAATATCTTTGTGTATAGCGTTCCACTTCATAAGATGGTATAATACACAACTTGGCCATTTTCTCCTTCCCATACAGGCACAAAATTGAAGAAAAATTGGACTACATTAGTGTGTTATATGTATATATTTTCTTCCTTCTCTGATAGTAAATGTATGATTTTGCTATCCAAATATACAAACCAAATGCTATTACACTAAGTCCAGCAAGTAACCAGTAAAAGTAATCAAGATGTCCCTCATTGATATCATCAGAAAACCAGCTTTTTCCTCCATCTTCACCACTCAATTTCTCAATCACATATATCAAAAAACTACTCAAAAAGCTTCCTACACCCAACACACTCAAATAAAGAGCAACGCCAACACTTCTTAGCCCATTTGGGACTTGATCATAGAAGAATTCTTGGAGACCAACAATGGTGAAAACATCAGCAACACCAAATAACAAGTATTGAGGAATCAACCACCACACACTCATTAGAACATCATCATCTTTTGCTGCTTCTTTCAGTCTTTTTGTCTCAACAAGTGCTGCAATTACCAAAGTGATCACAGATATCAACATTCCAATCCCAATTCTTTTTAGCATTGTGATGCCATTGGGTTTTGCAAGTTTTACAATTATGCAGTCATAGATGGGAGTGAAGAGAATGATGGCCCAAGGGATTAGAAATTGAAGAGAAGCAGAAGGTATATTGAATCCTTGGAATATGGTTCTGTCCATAGTGATTCCTTGTTTGGTGAAGAAAGTAGGAACTTGAGCAGAGGCAATACCATATACCAAACTTGTGGCCCAAATAGGAGCAAGCCTAAGTAGAGCCTTTGCTTCTTCCACCTCATTTAGGCTACAAGGCTTCTCTTCTTTAGACTCATCATTTGGAGCTAACAATGCTTTGTTCAGGAAGCTGTCATGGTAAAAAACAAAGATCTATTCAGTGAAAAAATAGTTGTTGTATTAACTCTAACTATTGCTGTGAATTTCAAATGCCATAGTCTGGCTAGTTTCGAATACAAGGATAAGTACTGAAATTTTCTTTACAATTTCAGTTCAGGGTCTCCCTAGGAAAATAAGAAGGTAATGGGTTGGATAATTATGCTAACCCGTCAAAATCAACCCAAACAGCTTCATTGGGGTGGTCTGCGGGTTACAAAATTTGCAAATGGATGAAACCAAACCAACCTACCAACCCGACCAATTAATGTATAATAAGGCCTATTTTACAAAAAAAAGAGCCCATCTTCTTTTTACAAAATAATAGGAGGAATAAATTGACCAACTCTGAAAATGCAATGGTTTAAGTTGGTTCGATTTGGCTAAGAAAATCATAACAAACCCAACCCATTATCTTCTCCTGCTAATGTGAACCAACTGAAACAATGAACAGCCTAATATAGAAGAGCCCCTTTTGTATGGTTTGGTAAAACATAGAGACATATGCAACACACTTGTTTTCAACTCAGTACAATTACATCAAGAATGCTATCAAGATTCAAAGTGAGCTTCAAATTCTCCAAAAACAAAAGTTTAGAACTTTACTCCATACTTGAGCTGTTGAGAACATTGATGAACTGCTATGTCTGATTCTGAAACTGAAGTTCTGCAATTCCTCATGGCTGCAAAAAATACCCTACCAATTCTTATAAATGGTGTAACTTTATTGTCATCATCCCCATCAATGGTAATAAACCTGTAAGTCTTTGTTCCAAGAAAGAAAAAGATCAACCCAGAGATCATCAAGACACAAGGGATTCCAAACCCAAGAACCCAACTAAAGTTGTCCTGAACATAGTTCAAGATCCAAAGAGTTAGGGAGCAAAATGCACATGAAGTGAAATACCACCAATTGAAGAAGGAGCTTCTCTGTATGGCCTCATTAGGATGGTGTTCATCAAATTGGTCAGCACCAAAAGCCTGAGTACAAGGCTTGTGTCCTGCTTGGGCAAGGGCCACTAGGTAAAGTGAGAAGAAGAATATGAATGCCTGCAATTTAGAAGGACATGGGGTGATGGGTTTAAGGGCAATTTGGCATTCAGAATTGGTGAGAGAAGGAAGCATAGCTGATAGTGTCAACAAGCCTAGTCCCTGTGGATTCATAAATATCACATTTTAAAAGATTAAGTTATGAACTTGTGTATATTTTTAGAAACTAATTTATGTGGTGTTCTTAAAAATCTTAAAATGAGAGTGAGAGATACCAAAATATAGAGGAAAGAAGCAATGATAATAGTGCGGTAGCGTCCAATATAAGAGTCAGCAAGAAATGCTCCAAAAAGAGGAAGCAACGACGCCGTTCCGATCCACACATTGACGTTAGTTGCAGCCATGGCTGTGCTCTGCTGTAGTTGCTCTGTTAAATAGCTTATTAGGTTTGATTGAATTCCATAGTATGCCATCCTCTCTGTCACTTCCCCACCTTCACCATTTTAAATTATTACACCCACAATTTGAAATCAAGAATTAATTAATAAAATAAATATTAAAAATTTTAATAATTTATTTAAACTCTTTATTTTTTGTTCTTCAAATCGACCAAATAGTGTTAATAATGATATTTTGTTTCTTCACATGTTAATATGTTATTACTATTTTTTTTAGTTGGTCTTATTAGGATCTTTTTTTTCCAATTTGATCCCTTGCAAGTTCTTTTTATTATAATATTTGTCATTTCATCCAATTTTTTCATTGATACTATTAACACTATTAAATTATGATTTAGTGCTATTATTTAAAATTTGGCTAAATTACACATATTAAAAGATTAACTTTCTTTTTTCGTTTTGGTTCTTAGTTCCAAATTGAAAAATAAATTTGTTGTTGTTATTTCTTTTTAAGAAGGAGAATTTTTCTTTATTACCTTTTCAGTTCACATATTAAAACACGTATAAAAGAAAAATCTTAAAATGTAAGTGTGGAGTTCAAAAACTAGGGGTGAGCGCGGGCTGGGTTGGGGCGGGCTGAGGGAAAATCCCAGCCAACCCGCACATCAATCTGCGGGTTGGGTTGGCCTAAACCCGCGGGTTGAATCTTTTTTTTTAAACAACAAAATAACACAAAGTAAACTAACAATTTGGTCCCTGAAATATAGAAATATACAATTTAGTCGCTAAAAGATCAAAATGGTATATTTTTTAGTCCCTGAAAGATTAAAACTGTATACTATTTAGTCCATAAAAAGGACTAATTAGTATACCATTTTGGTCTTTCAAGGACTAAATTATACATTTCAATCTTTTCAAGGATCGAGCTGTTAGCTCAGTGGTCTTTCAAGGACTAAATTGTTAGTTTGCTCTATAATATATTATATATATATTAGTAATTAATTATAAAAATATATATTATATATATTTGCAGGTTCGCGGGTTGGGTTGGGTTCATAAACCTCCAGCCCACAGACCAACCCGCAGGTATGCGGGTTGAGAATTTTGAACCCAACCCAACCCAACCCAGCCCGTGACTGCGGGTTGGGTTGGTTTTTGCGGGTTCGCGGGCTCGTGGGTCAATATGCTCACCCCTATCAGAAACAACAATAGAAACAAAATAAAATCATATTTTAGACTAATAGTTTAACCTATGAAGCATGGACACTGACACGGACACGACACGGACAAGGACACATCGATACGTCAAATTCTTAAACTTACATGACACGACACGGCATATATTTATATATATAAATAATTAAAAATCCACAAATTTTAATGAGAAATTTAAAAATTATAATATTTATTCATAATATATGTCATATATATTATTATTTTATATTGTTTGTCATGTTAAAATCACAAAAAATTAATTTTATATTTTGAAACTTATGAATATATGTCGTGTGGGTGTCGTACGGATGTCGGACACGGACACGTGTCTGACACGGCGACACGCCCTCACAATGAAGTGTCCATGCTTCATAGGGTTTAACAAATAAAAAAAATTAAGGATAAAACAAAACAAACTTATTTAAGAACTTAAATAAAATTCACTCTATAATTGGAAGACTAAAATATAATTTTAAGGTCACCGCACACCTATGATGAAGCAAGCGGATCTCCAACGACCTGCGTTTCGTCTGAAGACAGGGCGGCCTTTGTAATCAACTACGTCATTCACAGTATCATATTCATCGCTGCCATCCAACACTGTCGTTTCACTCTCCTGTTCCCTCCAAACGACGTCGGATTGCTCCCTCATAGCCATCTTCTTCAACCTCCTCCTTCTTCACCAAATACCCTTGGCTTTGCCTAGTTCAATTAGCTCCTCAAGAAATATAATAAGATTTGGGTTAATCAGAGAAATTAAAGGCACCAGATTCAACGCCCTTTGCTTAATTCTATACAAATTATTTTATGGTTGTGGAAAATTTGTATGCATAATGATTAAAAAATTATTTTAAATAAAGTTTGTTCACCATATTATGCATTAAAAAATTAACTAGTTGTGAATCTAAAATGATTGAAAATGTCACGTCAAGTTTTAAATATGTATCCACAAGATTTGGAAAATCTAATCGTTGTCATTTTTGTATATCTTTTCGATATATAAATAATATTAAATTAATTACGTTGTCATTTTGATTCCTTTCTATTTATAGATCTGAGATTTCACAAGAACATGCATGAGTCATTACATAATTACAATTTACATGAATAAAGTCAATTCCATCACATTTGCTTCTTACTTCAAATCTTGCCATTTGACTGCCTAACATAGAATCTCAGAACAACCACACATAACAAAACTAACATTTGTTCTTCAAATTAAATTTCCTACTAATGATCTAAAATCCAGTACTATACAATATACGAATATTGAATGTATTCATAAAATTATGTATAAAGTATAAACTAAGAATAGCTTAGACTATTAATCACAAGTAAATCAATTATAGTAAATTTTACATATCAATATATCATTCTCTATCTTGATATATTGAGCTCCACAAAAATAGTTATGTGATTGAGTTTATTCAATAATGTAAGATATGGAGTACCATATCTAAACAATCATGAGTTAGTGGAGTCTTTTTCATGATGCTATTTCGTCAAGGAAGTGTTGATCCATGTATAATGTGGATTTAGGTTAAGAAAGAATCTGCACATTGCTAAAACAGATGTAAAATTTCAGAAGTTAGAAAAAGATATGAAGACATAAATGAGAGCACTTAGTTGTGTTGATAGTAAAATCTGTTATTCTTATATTTATTTACTCTTCTGAATTTCACATCTCTCTCTAACTTTAATAGATTTATTATCTCTTATCAATTTCTTTGCTCCCAAAGGGAAAATAGCCAATCATGTCTGCATCTCAACTAAGAAATAAAAATGAGATGAAGACTCTATAGACTTAGTTTTCTAACATTTCATAAACACACTTTTACTTCAAAAACTAAGATGTTCACATACCAGACTCAATTTTATTATACTTCTCTATTTTCTTGCCCGAATGTAATGGTTGAGAGAAACATAAATAGACACTGAGACATAACATTTGGAATTTCACTATGCTTAGGTAGATTTACCATTTTTTCTTTATTTTTCACTTCAAATTTTACTTAACAGCAAACATGTATGTCTCTTATATCTATACAGTAGTAATACCTTGCCATCTTATATTACATTATACACATTCCTGCACATCCTAAAATAACAAAACAAAAGAAACAAACTATCATATTGCCAGGCCCTTTTGATTATAGACATAAGATTTTGAAAAGAAAATGAACAAAGCCAATCCCATCACACTAAGTCCAGCAAGTAACCAGAAAAAGTAATCAAGATGTGCCTGATTGAGATTATCAGAAAACCAGCTACTTTGTCCTGCTTTATCAGTTACTTCCTCTATCACAGATATCAGAAAGCTACTCAGAAAATTCCCCACACCAACCACACTCAAGTAAAGAGCAAGACCCATGCTTCTCAATTCATTTGGGACTTGATCATAGAAGAATTCTTGAAGGCCAACCATAGTGAAAACCTCAGCAATTCCAAACAAGAAGAATTGGGGAATCAGCCACAAAACACTCATTGGAACAATTGCATTTGGATCATCAACTATACCATACTCTATTGCAGTTTCCAATCTTTTTCTCTCAACAAGAGCTGCAGATACTGTTGTGATTATGGAAACAAATATTCCAGTTCCGATTCTTTGTAACATTGTGATCCCAGATGGATTCTTCGTGATAGTTCTCGCTATTGGCACAAAAACACGGTCGTAGATGGGAGTGAAAATAACAATGGCCAAAACGACAAGCAATTGAAGAGAAGCAGAAGGTAAAGCAAAGCCTGAAAATATGGTTCTGTCCATAGTAGCTCCTTGTTTGGTGAAGAAAGTTCGAATTTGAGCATAAACTATACCAAAGACCAAACTTGTAGCCCATATAGGAACAAGCCTAAGTACAGCTTTTGCTTCTTCTACCTCACTGAGGCTACAAGCTTCCTCTTCCTGGGAACCCTTTGGTACAAGCAGTGCTTTGTCCAGAAAGCTGACATATATAGTAGAAAACAGAATCTAGTTAGACAAAGAAATCATCTTACCCATTGAAACATCTACACAGCAACAGGTACTCTTTTTCAGTAATCTTGAAATGCCACAGTTAATGAAGTTAGTTATGAACGGAATAACTCATGAACAACGTGATAAGTAACTATTAAATCTTCACTTGAATTGCAAATTAGTGCAAAAGAATTTTAGAAGCAAAGCAACTCAATAAGATGGGATTTTATTTTAGGCTAAAATGTACAAAATCTCCTTGAATTTTAATCACTGTACAAAAAACGCCCCCTAAACTTTGAAGAGTGAAAACAGACTCCTGAACTTTTGATCTTGTGCAAATAATTCATTTTATTAAAATTCAAGGAGGGTTTTATGCATTGTAGCCTTTATTTTATCACTCATGATGATTAGTTGTTTATCTTACTTGAATTGCTGGGAACATTGATGAGGCATGGTATCACAAGCTTCCTCTTTGGAAGCAATGTTTGTTGGTAGGGTTCTTCCACGGTTTCTTATAGCTGCAGAAAACACATGGCCAATTCTCACAAAAGGGCTCTTCTCATTCTCCTTTAAGTGGAACCTGTAGGTCTTGGTTCCAAGCAAGAAAACAAACAATGCAATCATCATTGCAAGACAAGGGATTCCAAATCCAATAACCCAACTAAGGTTATCCTGTATATAGTTCAAGAATCCTAGAGTTAGCAAGCAGCCTGCACACATAGTGAAATACCACCAATTAAAGAATGAGCTCCTGGCTTTGCACTCCTTTGGGTGCCGTTTATCAAATTGATCTGCCCCAAAAGCCTGAACACAAGGCTTGTGTCCTCCTTGCCCAAGGGCTACCATGTAAAGTGAGAAGAAGAACAAAATCACTCGCAACTTAAGAGAACATGAGGATGATGATAGTATATTGGAAGCTTGGCAATCAGAGTTTATGAGAGAAGGAAGCATAACTGACAGCGTCAACAAGCTTAGTCCCTGTAATTCATGTTAAGCCAAGTCAGGTGGGTTGTGGCCTTAGAAATAGTAAATAGGATCAATTTGGATCCTTATAGTTTAGGGTGCAGTGATAAGAGAGAAAAGAATAGGATAGAAAGAGAAAATGTCAGTGAGATCTACTTTGTCTCTTAGAACTACTATAGAAGATCCAAATTGAAATATGATGGTCAAGACTCAAAACAGGGTATGAATTCCATACCTCGATCCTATCATGCTTTATGATCAATCATTCGTAAACTTGTATTTCTTTTGGTGTAAGAAAGGTAAAATAAACAAAACTCTTCTGATTTTTTTTTTGTGTAATCAATTTTCAAATTTTGTAAAGAGACTAAACCTATTTAATCTTATGATTTTGTGCAAATAATCTTTTTTATTCAAGTTTTCATTGAAAAAAATCAACTTTCTTTTTTTTTTATTATTAATTACGAGAATAGTTAATTTTAATTTAGGATCAACGTAAAATATAACAACAATCATAAAATTATATATATAAAAAGTTCTTTTTATAAAAAAATCTTACTAAAATAGGTCTTTTGCACAGAATAAAAAATTAAGGGAGTTTTTTGTCACTCTTCAAAATTCAAGGAGTTCTTTTTTTTTTGGTACAATAACTAAAGTTAATAATTTTGAGTATGTTAACCTTATCTTATAAAAGAACTTCTTTATCAAAGCACCATGTTTGGAAATGCCAGCATTTACCTAATTAACGTGGAGGTTAAGATTTACATGTATATGTAGTAGCCATGCATGTGAATTGAAAGATTAAAGGTTCTATTTTAATTTTTAAAAAATTGAATGGTCAACTTAATAATTTTTTGAAGACTAAATTATTAATTTATTATTTATTATATTAACTACAATTATACATTTAAAACGGGAGAAAACATCACTTTCACAAGTCACAGCAATTGCTTGCACGTTGCAACTACAATTTATTGATAAAAGAAAGAAGAAAAAATTATGCCCAGCCAAAAGTAAAAATGATTAATAAAACTGGCCATAATTTATTTTTGATACACAAAACTGGCCATCATGGAATATGAAAAGGGGCAATAATAACGCTTTACCTATCTATAATTTTTTTCCTATGAAAAAGTTGCAATATCGAAAAATTTGAAAATATATTAAGATTGAAGAAGATCTTGATTTTTTCTTGGGGAGACCAAGAAAAAGATCTTGATTGGAAAGTCTAACTGTCTAAGAGCTTGATGATTTCTTATTTGATTATTTTCATATTATATCATAATTTTCATTTTGAAAAAAATTAGATAAATTTTTTATATTTTAATTATAAAGTTCTTTCGTCTATAAACTTGATTTATATTTTTTTATAATTAATAATATAAAAAATATATTTAATATTTTTCTTCAATCATAATTCATCGTATATAAAATTTTTATCAAATGTTATTTAAAGTTACAGATAATAATCAAATAAAAAAAAAAAGAATTCGAAGTCCCATCTCCAGTGTCACTCGATGATTAAGAACTCGAATAAAAACTTGATTAAACAGCAGCATTTAACGTCCAACCTACCTCACCATCAAAGAGAAGATACCCCACGTCTCTCTTAGAAAACTGGTTTTTCTAATGACTATAATAATTAAATAGAGCTCGACTTTTCGTCAGTTTGTCTCTTAATTCATATTATTTTTTAAAAAATATTAAATTTTTTTTCTCTTTTAACTCCAATTTTATTTCAATTTTCTTATACATTTTTAATAAATATTTTTATAACGTTAGTTAAATCATATTAAAAATCTAAATAGTCAAAAATTGTTAAAAATATGAAAATATAAAAGGGAAAATTTTAGCTATTTCATTCTTTTTTTTTTTATATCTTTGCTATTATATTTTTTTTACAGAATTTCCATTTTATTTTATTATTTTTTAAATTTTCGATATTCTTTACATCAATGCCCTAAAAAGTAAAAACAATCTTTACAGAATTTCTATTTTATTTTACTATTTTTAAAATTTTCAATATTCTTTACATCAATGCCCTAAAAAGTTAAATCAATCTTAATCAGATAGTTACTGATGAAGTGATGCTCACATGATGGATGAAAGACTCCATTTTCAAAGCATCTTCCATGACTTGCACGAAATCGAAAGCCAAGTAGTTAATCCTTTTTTACTCTTTCATTAACAAATTACAATAGTTTTCCCCTTCATTATGTGAAAATTTCCCCTCTATTAAATCTAACCTAGCATGGGTTAACCCATATTAAAGAATGAACTTAACTTTTTTTTTTTTTAAAAAAAAATAGGATAAATTACACTTTAGTATCCTATTCTATAGACCGATTTCACTTTGGTATCCTTTTCTTTCAAAAGTGACACTTTGATATCATGTTCTTTGCGACCACTAACACTTTGGTACTCTGTTGTTTCAAAAGTGACACTTTGATATCCTATTATTTGCAATCGTTAACACTCTGGTATCAAAATTTATTTTTCTGTTAAGTTTTGAAGATGAAGTCGCACGTGACCATTACATGCACAGTAAAAACACTCAAATGTTCATTTTTCTCTCATTTTTTACGATTCAGATGCTAAAACATTCAAAAATTGTGAAAAATACCAAGATTCGAAGTGAGAGATTGTTGGAGTGTTTTACCGTTTGAATTGTGAAAAATGAGAGGAAAATTCACATTTGAATGTTTTTACTGTACACGTGATGGTCACGTGCGACTTCGCCGTCAAAATTTAACAGAAAAATAAATTTGGGTACCAAAGTGTTAACAATACAAAAAAGTAAGGTACAAAAGTGTCACTTTTAAAATAGTAAGGTGTCAAAGTGAAAACGGTCTATAGAATAAGATACCAAATTATAATTTACCCTTCAAAATATTGTCCTTCTTAATGTTTTTAACTTTAAAATTGTTATAGTCTCATGAGTCATGATACAGCGAAGCATGATCTTTTTTGCTAAATAAATTAAGGGAAGGTCAATCATAGTATTTTAAAGAACCAAAATATTAAATTAGTGACTAATTTTTTTAAGGGTCCTTCAAAGAAGGTAAGGCATATGCTAAGGTTTCTTTTGATTGGTCAAGTGAGTTTTAAAACATTAAAAATTATCTTTTAAATGAATTTTCATAGATTTCAAGATATGAGATGTTCTACTAACTAACCAGAAGAAACCTTAAAATGTGCCCTTAGGGCACATGTTAGATAAATTTTTTTTTTTAATGTAATTGTCTTCACTATCTTGTAAATGATGGTGTAAATTTCTTCGAGAAGGTTTTTTTTTTTTTACACAATTTATAACCTTTGACCTTTGTGAAGTTCGGAAAGGTTATAAAGTAGGAGAATTTACACAATTTATTATATTTTTTTTTAATATTCACTTTCTCTCTTTTTTTTTTTTTGGTCTAAATCAAGGTATCCACGGTGAAAAATGTAACAAGACCGCTTAAATTTTGAGTCATTTGGAAGTAGACCCTTTAAATTATCAATTTTGAAAATCAAATTCTTAAACTTTGAAGATTTAGGAGTTAGAACCTTCCATACATTTTTTCATTAACGTTGTTAATTATTATTAGGATAAATTACACTTTGGTAGCCTGTGGTTTGGTCATATTCCACTTTGGTACCCTGTGGTTTAAAAAGTGATATTCTGGTATCCTCTGATATTCATTGTTAACACTTTGGTACACTGAATATTAATTCCGTTAGAAAATTAACAGAAATTGACATTTTTTTGGCTATTTCGTAATTTTAACCATATTTGGGAGATAAAAGGAAATTTTAATGCAGTAAAAAGAGGTTGAAATTAGTAAAACACCCATAAATATTTAAATATCTTCAAAATAGTCCTTAGAAACACAAAATTTTAAATCTTAATAGGACTAGATTGCACAAATTTTCCAAAATTGGGATTGTTTTGTAATTCTATCTTCTGTCCTATATTTTTCAAATATTATGTTTTGACCCCAAAAAGTTTTATAATTTTCATTTTAGTCCCTAGATAATATGTAATCACTAATCAGGGACCTGTTTGTAATTTTTTGAAAATATTAGAGGGTCAATATGTAATTTTTTCAAAAGATGTTATAGTTAAAATTACAAAATAGCTCCAAAAATTCCAATTTCTATTAACTTTCTAACAAACTAAAGCACATGGTACCAGAATGTCACTTCTTAAACCACAGGGTACTAAAGTGGAATATGACCAAATCACAGGGTACCAAAATGTAATTTATCCTAATAATAATTAACACCGTTAGTGACAAAAATGGATGGAAGGATCTAATTCCTAAACCATCAAAGTTTAAGGATTTGATTTTCAAAATTGATAGTTTGAGGGCCTACTTCCAAATGACTCAAAGTTTAAGGGGTCTTGTTATATTTTTTCCCTAAAAATAATGACTAATCTCTTTGTAATGAGTCATCTACTTAAAGGTAAACGGATAGTCATTAAATATTTTCCACACACAAAAGTAGAATTCAAACTTCCACCACTTGATTAAGGGACCACATAAAGAGTCATCGGGCCACACTCATGTGATACTTTCTCTTTTTATTTATTGAAGAGAATATTCAAATATTTCATAATTAAGTAACTTTTTGGTGCTTAAAAAATTTTCAATGAGCCATGTTAACATGCTTAAATTGAGTCAATATGATACATCAATGTTCTTTTGTCTAAAATGGAAGTACAATTGACGATAAAAAAAAAAATTAGGAGTACAACTGAGTAACCGACACTTATCCCATAATTTAGGGACACTAAAGATACTTTTATCATATTTTAAGAGTAAACTAACAATTTGACCTTTGAGAGATCAACAAATTGACAATTCGGTCCCTAAAAAATTAATATACACAATTTAGTCGTTAAAAGAACCAAAAGGTATATTCGTTAGTTCTTGAAATAACAAAACAATATACTCTTTTGTCCATGAAAATGACTAATAAATATTAGTTCTTTCATGAACTAAAATATATATTTCAATATTTCAATGATGAGTTGTCAATTCAATGATCTTTCAATGACTAAATTATTAATTTACTCATATTTTAATTTAGCCACTAAAGATAAAATTATAAGATTTAGTTTGGATAGATATACTTACAATGAATTTAATCTTTTTGCTAAAATATCAATTCAAATTAAACAAAAAATGTGATTTTTTAAGATTGATTTTTTTCATTGTAATTTTAATAAAATTTAAAACTACATCATATTAATCATTAAATCTCAATTAGTATTCTAAAAAAAAAATCAAATTATTTGTACTTGTATTTGTTTTTTTGAAAAATTGTATTTCTATTGTTTATTAGAGACTAAATTGTATAAATTCATATTTTGGGAATTAAATTGATACATCTATGATTTATTAAGGACTAAATTATTAGTTTACTTTATATTTTCTTAAGATTAATAACAAAAAATTAACATGTTTTTTAATAATATATTTGATAATTGATACGAAAGGTTTAGTGTAAAAGTTAATATTAATTAAATCTTATTTTTAATTTTGACTCTTGTAATCTTGTATGTAAAGTTATAACAGGAAATGAAAGTGAGAGTAAGAGAACTGACCAAGATGTAGATGATGGAAGCTACAATGATCGTCCGGTAGCGTCCGAGATAAGTATCGGCCACAAATGCTCCAAGCAGAGGAAGCAACGACGCCGTTCCGTCCCAAACATTGACGTTCTTGGCCGCCACGGCGGTGCTCTGCCGGAGAGGCCCCGTCAAGAACGTAATCAGATTCGAATCGATTCCGTAGTACGCGATTCTCTCTGCTACTTCAACGCCTTCTCATTTCTCACCGATTCAACCATCAATAATTAGGTCACACAGACAGAAAGAAAACGAAGAAGAAATTAAAGAGGCGAATTATTATTATTATTTTTTTTTTGGCCTGATAGAGGCGAAAATTGAATGAAGAGCGAAGAAGGAAAGGAAAGTACCTATTATGAAGCATGCGGATCTCCAGTACCCTGACTTGGACCGGACGACCGGTTCGCCTCTGTAATCGACGGCGCCGTCCACCGCGTCGTCGGCGAGTAGAAGCGGAGCTTCCGCGTCGGATCCGTCGGCGATGGCCATTTTCAGGCGAGATTACGGAATGAATGCTGAGGAAGAGTGAGTGAAATTGGGAATGCCAATCTGATCAGTTGAATTGAATGTTTGTTTTCTTATTTGTATACAGAGTTTTCACACCGTTTAGAAAGAAAAAGTCCAAGGGTATAAATTAAGTTCACAGATTTTTTTAAAAAAAAAAAATTAGGTGACAGAGACACAGAGTATATTAAAACATTGTTTTAAAATAATCATAAAATATTTATTTTTATATTACAAATATATTTTAAAGCACAGTCGTGATTTGTATGATGAATTTTTCTTTCTTTTCTTTTTTAAAAATAAAATATATATCTATTATCGTTTCTTATTTGAAAGAATTTCATTACAATGTCAAGATAAACATCAATGAATTTTTTAGCTTTGTTTGCTCTCAAAATTTAATAACAAACTAAGTGAGTTTTAGATTCACTATATAATCTAATTTTGGACAAACTATTAAATTTAATATTTTTTATAACATCTTGAGATATCACATTGTGCTACTTGAATGAATAAATAATTGAGTTTTAAGATGTTGAGGAGATCTCAGAGAGAGATTAGAGTATTAGACAGCAAGAGATAAGAGACGAAGAAGGACTGAAAGT
>QANZ01045650.1:23491-118500 GCA_003254925.1 Chamaecrista fasciculata | reverse complement strand
GATGGGAGTGAGAGGGGCAAATTAGGAATTCTACCATAATTCCCTAGGTAGACTTGGATTACATCAGAAATGTGAAGTAAAGAAAAATGGCCTATGTAATGTAAAGCCCTTTACATTGTAATCCACTTTACATAGCTCAAATTACCATACCAAACACATGAAAATCTTGAAAACCGTGCCCTTTTACATTGTAAACCTCATTTCCTCCCTACCAAACGGAGCCATAGAATTTGTACTTTTTCTTTTTTTTTTTCTCGCTCATACTTCAAAAAAAATATAGAGATCATTTTCAAGATACACACCTAGGGTGCGTTTGGTACGTTGTTATCTCAGATGTCGTAGTATCTCAGATGTCGTGGTATATGATACCATAGTACAAGATATCTCATATTTATAATATCAATGTTTGGTATGACAATAGTAGATGTTAGAGATATAAGATGCATATGTTTGGTACTCTCTTGTGAATAACATTAATCTTCTTTAAATTTCCATGTTTACCCTTATTAACATCTTAAAAATAAATATTAACATTTTCAAAATAAATATATGATTTAGTCATTAAATTTGAGTTGATTTTATATTTTTTGATCCCTAAATTTATATTATTAAAAATTTTTTATCCCTAAATTTATATTAAATTTCTTTTTGGTCCCTAAATTTGACCCAATGACTAAATTTTTAACAATTGAAATAATTCGATAAATGAGTCATATATTTTGATTATTCATTAACAAATTAGTTGACTACTTATAAATTTAGGAACAAGATATATAGTAAGTTTTATTAGAAATAACAAATAAACCAAAAAGGGTAAAATTGGAACTTTGATTGAAAAATATCCTTGCAAACCCTGTCATCTGAGATAACATAATTTTTGTGTTGACATCAGATCACACCCCTTTTGCTGTCATCTGATGACAGGGTGTTATCTTGGATGTCGACGTATAACAACATCATGGCGTTACCAAACGCCAATCATCCAAGATACCATAATATATAAGATGGCGGGTATGAGATCACAGCATACCACACACCCCTAATGGGATACTAAGGACTAAACATAAATCATTGTTTTATCAAAGTGGGGAATATTATTAATTTGTTATAGCGTGAGGCAAATATTGATTAAAAAGGAAACATTTTATAATTGTGCCTAAAAGAAAGTAATAAAATATAAGAGGGATTATGTTAGAATGAATTGTTGCGAGTTCAAAACGATAGGATCAAACTTTTTATTAAGTCAAAGTTATACTGATTAGCAAGAGTATAACTAAATTTTTTTAACTCTAGAATAGATATTCAAATAGTTCGACTATAACTCGACTCTATACTTAAGTCTTTATGATGAAATAATTGATGTCACATATTGAATTACACAAAAATTTATTTATAATGTTCACCAAAAAAAAAAATTATTTATAATCCAGCAAAACCTTTATTCTTTTTTTCGTAAGAAGCAAAACCTTTATTCTAATTAGAGACTTCTATAACAATTTCTTTTCATAGATTTTAAGTAGCGCTTGATATATAAATGAGTTTATATAATGTGGTTCTAAGATATATAATTCTTCCTTCACAAAAAAAAAATTCTTAATAGTATTATCAAAATTATTGAATTTTTTTGAAATATTCTTCATATTTCTTTCTGGTGCTATAATAAAGGGGAAAAGTCGAAGCATTGATTTTACATTTTAGAGAATGTCATTCTAAAATATATAATGCTGAAAAGTATTATTGTCAAAATTATAAATTCTATTTTGCTTTTTGGTGAGCTAAATTCTATTTTTCAATATTCTTAAGAATAATTTTCTTTTGTGCTATAAGTGACGCGAAAAGCCCAAGCGTTGCTTTTTCCGCGAGTTTGGACAGAAAGTGTGGTGAAAAGTCCTTGTTATGACTTGTGCAAAGGCTTTTTGGGTTATTTTTCCCTTCTTATAAATACATCGTGATCTAATCTAATTCGTCTTGTTTAGCTATTTCTGGCTCTCATTTCTATTTCTCAGACCAGAATTTAGAGCTCAGATTCTACACGAAATAGGTTATCCATCAAGAGAAGTTTCTGATGATGAAACATTCTCCCTAATGTTTCCTCATTTGTTGTTAATGGATGGAGTAGGATATATATTTTGAAATCCTTTTCTCTTAATTTATCAATTTATTCCGTGCTAATTCAATTATTTATGAAATTTAACAATCCTGATAAGACTTTTTCTTGTCTTAACTTTCCACTTCTATCATTGATTTTTAAATTATATTAAAAATTTATGCACAATAAAACAACTTTAGTAATTGCGACATCTCACTAATAATCTTGCAAGTATTACACATCTCGTTCCACAAGGTCATGACAAATTCTTTGCATGGAAAATGAATTGCACAAAAACAAGTTACGCCATATTACACTATCATATCATATTTGGCCAAAAAAAAATATTACACTATCATATAATTTACAATAATATATACCACTTTAACAAATTGCATTACCAAATAACAACACTAGGAACAAATTACCCTTATGTGGCTCCTTTCCTATTGTAGATGTAAGATTTTGCAAAGAAAATGAATGATGCTAATCCTATCACACTAAGTCCGGCAAGTAACCAGTAAAAATAATCAAGATGTGCCTCATTGATATTATCAGAAAACCAGCTACATTGTCCTTCTTTACCAGATGTTAATTCCTCTATTGAAGATATCAATATGCCACTTAGCAAGCTTCCCACACCAAAGATACTCAAATAGAGAGCGAGACCCATGCTTCTTAGTTCATTAGGGACTTGATCATAAAAGAACTCTTGAAGACCAACCATGGTGAAAACATCAGCAATTCCAAACAACAAGTACTGAGGAATCAACCACCACAAACTCATTGGAACAGTTGAATGTGGTTTATCAACTAAATCATATTCTTTAGCTGTTTGCAATCTTTTCATCTCAACAAGAGCTGCAATTATTACTGCGATTATAGACAAGAATATTCCGGTGCCAATTCTTTGTAACATTGTGATGCCTGAGGGTTCCTTAGTGATAGCTCTTGCTATTGGTATGAATATGCGGTCATAGATAGGACTAAAAATCACAATTCCCAAAATGATAAGGGATTGAAGAGAAGCAGCTGGTATATCAAAGCCTGGAAAAATGGTTCTGTCCAGAGTAGCCCCTTGTTTCGTGAAGAGAGTAGGACTTTGAGCAAAGACAATACCATACACCAAACATGTAGCCCAAATAGGAGCAAGCCTAAGTACAGCTTTGGCTTCTTCCACCTCACTGAGGCTACAAGCCTCTTCTTTAGAACCATTGGGGCCAAGTAATGCTTTGTTGAGGAAACTGCCACAATGTAAAACAGAAAACTCTAAAGTTTAAGAAGTCATCATCTTACTGCAAAAAGGATTAATAATAGCAAGTTTATTCCAGGTTAGTTTAGTTAAAAAAAGTTTTGCTAGCAATCAAACGTTGAAGCAATAATAATCCAACTAATGCTTTACTTTATTCACATACTAGTATACAAAGATTGAAGTCCCAGTTTTGTCTATTGCTACATTAAGAATGCCACTAGGATTCTAAATGAAGGCTTTCTAAAATAAGATAATAAAAAAAAATAAATGGTTTACTTACTTGAATTGTGTGGAAGACGATTGATGAGGCATGATAGCATGAGCTTCCTCTTTGTAAGTGACGTCTGATAAGGTAGCTCGCCGGTTTCTTATAGCTGCAGCGAATACACAGCCAATTCTCACAAATGGACTCTTCTCATGATACCCTTGAATGTTAAACCTGTAAGTCTTAGTTCCAAGCAGGAAAACAAATAATCCAACGATCATTGCAACACAAGGGATTCCAAATCCTACAACCCAACTAAGGTTGTCCTGTATATAGTTTAAGATCAAAAGAGCCAACATGGTGCCAGTACACATAGCAAAATACCACCAGTTAAAGAATGAGCTTCTGGCTTTGCATTCCTCTGGATGTTGTTCATCAAATTGATCTGCTCCAAAAGCCTGAACACATGGCTTGTGTCCTCCTTGTCCTATGCCCACCAGGTAAAGTGAGAAAAAGAGCAGTATCGCTTGCGAATTAGAAGAGCATGGTGCGGTTTTGGTAGCATCTTGGCACTCAGAATTTGTAATTGAAGGAAGCAGGGCTGAGAGTGTTAACAAGCCTAGTCCCTGAAATTCATATTAAAATATTACAGTTGTAGGTGAAATGGTGAATGCATGCATTGATTGCATGTTAAGACACTATAAAATAAATCTTTGGTATGACTATGTTTTAGTACTTTGCAATATATACTCAAGAATTCAAGATAATAGAAAGAATAACAGTTTCTTCAGAATAATGATGAACCATGTCACTGCTAACAGATTACTAGTTTTTGAAACCAGAGGTGACGCGGGAACAGAACAAGCTTTGGTGCTAATTCTAGTCCAATATTGGATAATCGATTATTCTTGAAAAGCAATTAGATCCATAAAAAAAATATATATAAAATAAAAGTACTAGAATCAAGATGTGAACAAGCTTATAAAATATATTATTACAAGTTCCGGGACCCATGTTTCTCGGATGATGTTTACATAAAGTCAACTTTGACAAAATACTAATGGAAACAAAAAAAATATCGTAATCGTCACCAATAATTTGTTATCAACTTATGGTCCAAAAAAATCAACTATTTGTGATCATGAGCAATAAATATAGGTTTATGTAAAAAATAGACAAATATAAAAAAAAATGTAATTTTGGTACTTAATTACTAATTAGTGACTTTAGACATCTCTTAGGCATCGCAAAATTAAATTACTTACAGATTAGCTGTCTCTAACGAAATATTTAAAATAATCAAGTACAAAACTAAAAAACATCACATGGTAATTGGTAAAGAACTATTTGTATCCTGTAGCTTATTAATTTAATATTATATACCTTCTGCAAGCAAAGTGGAATCAGATAATGGACAAAAAATTATGAATAGAATGAGCAAATTGCAGTGTTGTACTGCACAGAACAAAACAATTGAGAGATTTCGTATGAGGCATGACATTCTAAAGTCCAAAACGAGAAAGTAAATGAATTGACCAAGATATAAAGGAGCGAAGCGATGATTATAGTGCGGTAGCGTCCAAGGTAAGAATCGGCAAGAAATGCTCCAAAGAGAGGAAGCAACGACGCCGTTCCGCTCCAAATGTTAACATTCTCGGCGGCCACGGCGGTCGTCTGGTGGAGAGGTCCGGTCAAGAAGGAGATGAGGTTCGATTGAATTCCGTAGAACGCAATCCTCTCTGTCACTTCAACTCCTTCAATAGTTCAATTCCATTCAATTAGATCCCCAAATTAAGTCAGAAATCAATCGAATCAAGAAAGGGAGTAGCTAGGGTTACCAATAATGAAGCAAGCGGATCTCCAAAATCCAGACTCTGATCTCCGTACCGGACGGCCTCTGTGGTCAACGACGCCGATTACTGTATCCGCATGAAGAAGCGGAGTTTGTGGTTCGGAGTACAGCGAAACGGCGTCGGATTGTTGAGTGATGACGGCCATTTTGCGTGACGGCGAGCGAAGAAGCAGGTTTAATGTTGAAGGAGAAAGGAGAAACGGAGGAATGAGAATGAAGGAGTGACTCATTTTGTATTTTGTAATAGTCATATCACATCGAAAGAGTCCAAGCTTGTGAAATTCATGAGATCTAAGCCATTCATCTAATTTACGCTCCTCAAATTGCCACGTCGCCCTAATTTCATTTTTTCTCACAATTCCAAACTCGCTCACCGGAGGTGGACATGGCAGACGGCGGTTATAATATACGTAGGTGAACATCTCCGACATGGGCGCCTACGTTTCACTCCGCAAGTACAACAACATCGAGGGCATGATCTCGTTCTCCGAGCTCTCTCGCCGCTGAGAATGAAATAATCGAAGCAGAAGAAAAGTGGGTTCTGTATATTGCAAAGGCTTTCTGTTTATTCGGATTCATACAGGTTTCAAAATGGGTCTTGTAAGCTATACTCAATAATTCAAGACCTTGGACGGTTCCATAATATGTTTTTTTTTGAAGTTATTGTAATTTGATTGAGTATTGATCCTCCCCTATGAACTTGGTGATATTGTTTAAGCTACAAAGGAACTATCTTGGGACTGCTTTGGGATTGTTGTAGGACTGTATTGGGAATGTACTGGGACTGTGTTGGGACTGAACTGGGATAGTTTTAGATCTGTTTTGGGTATGTGTAGATTTTTTGAATTACTGTACAATTATGTAAAAGAGAAATATACATTGTAATGAGAAATGTAATATATTTCAATGCTAAATTTCAATAAAGATGCAATTTTCATTGTCCATAAATTGTTCTGTTCTTATATGTATTGCATCTGGGAAACAATAAATAACAGGTTTTGGAGAGGAAGTATGTGCAGTCCTTTGGAGAAAATTATGGTTATAAAAAATAGAATGTTCTCTTAGTTAACAAAATTGGTCATTGCTGAATCTCCTCTGTAAAGAAGCATGGCAGTGCAACAAGAATCTCCACTGTTGTCTGCTGGTTCAACAATGAGCCAACATGCAGATTTTTATATATCACGGTGTTCATTAGAGGAGCTTGTTTTTGTGGCAATTAAAAAAACAACAAAGCAGCACTTAAGTTACATAGACATTCTAATTCCCATGAGAGAAGTTTTTTGCAAGCTCAAGGTTTGTTCCAAATGGATCTTGTTTTGCCTTCTCCGAAAATTATAGATGGCCAAAAAGTTTAGCATAAAAAATGGCAGCTAAACTGAGAGACAACTCACTAATGACATATGCTCCTTCCTTCCTCATGGCATTCCTTTGGTGTTCTGTGTAGGTGATCGTTTAGTTATAAATTTAACTAAGATGTGGAATCCTAAAGATCCCAGTGTACTGGTTAGAGATAGGTTGTAGTTATTTTCTCTTCTTTGTAGTCTTGCTGGTTCTGTGTGTATCAAAACATATATATGTGCATTGAAAATTGTATCTTCATTGAAATGAACTATTGAAATGCATTATACATTACATTTCTCATAACAATGTATCTTACTCTTCCACATCTACCCCTCTCCTTGTGCTTTAAAACAGTTCCATACTAGACCATTACAGCCCCAAAACAGTCACAAAAGCAGTCACCAAATAGTCCCAATTCAGTCCCAATACAAGAAAAAAATTGTCCCATTATAGTCCCACCAGAATCCCCAAAAAGTCCCTTTGAAGCCCCAAGACAGTTCCACATCAGCAAGATTGCAACACAGATGACTGATTTTGTCTGCCTTCACATGCTTTTTGATGGCCTTCTTTGCAGTATGCCCTTTTCTCACTCAATAGTCTGCATAAATTAGTAAATTATGTGAGATCAACGAAGAATAAATCATCAGCTAGATGTGTCTAAACTGAAAAAGAACTGATTTTAGCATAATCTTTGGCACAATCAAATAAGAAACAATTACTGTTCTCACATAATTTATCCTTGGCCCAAGTTTCCTCACTTTCCTCTCACGAGATAGAAAGAGCTTCTTCATTTCGTTGTGCCTACAGAAATGCATCATTTACATTATAAGTATACAGTTAAGAGAGAGGTTTGTAACACTCAAAAAAGTGTGAGTGGTTTGTAAACTAAGCTCAATCTGATTTACATAGAAGAGTGGAAAAATATACAAAATGGTAAAGCATAAGAGGAATACATAAGCCATCCAAAAATACTAAACCATTTATAATTGCTGCATTTTTATTCTTCTGTTTGCCCAAAAATACTAATACCTACCCATTAAAGAAATATGATAAACCATTCTTGCCTTAAGAGTAAAGGAGCATTACTAGTAAACTCAACTAGATAATACTAAGCAACAACAAGAAACGACATCATTACCATAAGAAGATGTTACTAATCGGTCAAACAAGATGTTACTAAATCTAAGAGTAAAAAAGTAAGCCATGTCATTCATTCACAGGCCATCCATCTCGTAGTACAATAAAATAAAACACAGAACCAATAAGTACTATTTCTTAGCTGAAAAATTAGCAAAAAGCAAGAATTCAGGAAACTACTGTTCTACACAAAGCAAAAAAAAAAACGCACACAAAAAACTCACAGAAGCCGCAGAAACATTAGGGGACTTTATTTCGCTCCTCTACATTTGCTCGACGATCCTCATCGACGGCGGGAAACGATTTGGTGACAGAAGCATTTGCTGGTGGGATTAGAATCAATAGGAGGTGGCTCACGTGATTCGAAGAGGAGAGATTAGAAGACCATGTAGTAGGGTCCGATGGTCAACGGTGAAATCGCCGAAGAAAGATTGATCATCGCCATTGGCAAAAGCTTCCGCAGAAATGGAAAGCTTGAAGATGAAACTGAATAGGAAGAAGAAGTAGGAGGCCAGAGGAAAAGTTAAGGGTGCGGGTTTGAAATTATGCAGAGAGGAAGCGAGGGTTTGAAAATTGAAATTGTGGAAAAAGAAATTATGCCACGTGTCAAATTCAGAAGCGTTGATTAAATGAACAGTCTAGATCAACCAAATTTCACAAGAATTTCACGGATACAAGTTCAGGGGATCCGTTTTCAATCAGAGATATGATGATGATTTTTTATTATATTGCTTTTTAGTGCAATCCGATATCTCATCACTTTTGTTCTTTTCTGTTATTCTTTCCAAGAGGCAAAAGCCATTGATATGTGACTTTATTAGTTTATTATAAGAGCATATATATTAATAAAGGAAAATTACATAATATTTTTTTATTTGGTTTATTCATACGTCTCTGTTTATCCTTTCACACCTCCTGTCAACATTTAAAGTTTAAACTAATATATTCTTTGCTCAACTTTCATTTACACTTTAATTATATAATTTACAACAATAATTTTCCATTATTTACAACTCAAACTAACAAGATGATATGATAGAAACAAAATCATTCTTATGCTATTGCTTTCTGATTGTAGGTATAGGATTTTGCGAAGAAAATAAATAAACCCAATCCCACCACACTTAATCCAGAAAGTAACCAGTAAAAGTAATCAATATGTGCCTGATTGAGATTATTTGCAAACCAGCTACTTTGTCCACTTTTACTAGTTACTTCCTCTATCACAGATATCAAAAAGCTGCTCAGAAAGCTTCCCACACCAAAAACACTCAAATAGAGAGCAAGACCCATACTTCTTAGTTCCTTAGGGACTTGATCATAGAAGAACTCTTGGAGACCAACCATGGTGAAAACATCAGCAACTCCAAACAACAAGTATTGGGGAATCAACCACCACACACTCATTGGAACACTTGCATTTGGGTCATCAACTAAACCATATTCTTGTGCTGTTTGCAATCTTTTCCTCTCAACAAGAGCTGCAATTATTACTGTGATTATAGATAAGAAAACTCCAGTTCCAATTCTTTGTAGCATTGTGATGCCCGAGGGTTTCTTAGTAATAGCTCTGGCAACGGGTACAAATACGCGATCATAGATGGGACTAAAAATGACAATTCCCAAAGTGGCAAGGTTTTGAAGAGAAGCGGCAGGTATATCAAAGCCTGGAAAAATGGTTCTTTCCAGATTAGTCCCTTGCTTGGTGAAGAAGGTAGGAATTTGAGCAAAGATAATACCATACACCAAACTTGTAGCCCAAATAGGAGCAAGCCTAAGTAAAGCCTTTGCTTCTTCCACGTCTCTTAGGCTACAAGCCTCTTCCTTAGAACCATATGGGGTAAGTAATGCTTTGTTGAGAAAACTGGCATAGTGAAAAACAGAAAACTAGTTGGTCAGATAAGTCAATTATTTGACCAATTATGTTTACAAGTTTCAATTAGCTTCAAATACCACAGTCAAGATGGGAACAAATAGAACAAACCATGAAGTGTTAATAGTTTTTATTGTCTCCACTGCACAAGAATATGAACAACCAAGCATATATAACACATTAACACTATAAGCAGAACTCAAGGACATTTTATGTTGTTTTACTTACTTGAATTGTTTGGAGCACTGATAATGAGACATGCTATCACAGGCTTCCTCTTTAAAAACAAAGTTTGAGAGTGCAGTTCGTCGATTTCGTATAGCAGCAGCAAACACACGGCCTATTCTCAGAAATGGAGTCTTCTCACGATGATGGCCTTGAATGATGAACCTGTAAGTCTTAGTTCCAAGCAAGAAAACAAGAAGTCCAATGATCATTGCAACACAAGGGATTCCAAATCCTAAGACCCAACCAAGGTTATCCTGAATGTAGTTCATGATCCAAACAGTTAGCAAGCAGCCTCCATTCATAGCAAAATACCACCAATTGAAGAATGAGCTTTTGGCTTGGCGCTCGTTCGGATGATTTTCGTCGAATTGATCAGCGCCAAAAGCCTGAAGACAGGGCTTGTGTCCTGCTGTTCCAAAGGCCACGAGATAGAGTGAGATAAAGAACACCACAGTTTGTGAAATGGGAGTGCATTCTGGTGGGAATGTATTATTGTCATCTTTGTTGTTGCATTCTGTGCTAGCAAGTGAAGGAAGCAGAGCTCAAAGTGTTAACATGCCTACACCCTGCAAGACATGTTAGAACTCCAGGGCATTATTTATAGTATTTTTATTTCATTTGATGTCTCCTACCAAATAGACTAATACTTATACACAAAATATAAAAGGTCAAAACCTTAATTTTGGTACCTGAACTATAAAGTAAAATCTTTCTAGGTCCCTAATCATTTTTTCATTCTGTTTATAGTTCTTAACTTTCCCACTTATTTCACATTAGTTCTCAAGTTAATTCCGCTATTAAGTGTGACGTGACATTATTAAAAAAAAAATTACACCTGACATTAATACTTGTATTTTGTCAACTTAACTTTGGTCTTTGAATTTCAAATCAAAATTTTGAGTAAAAATATTTAGCCAAATAAAAATTAGCCCAGTTGATAAAGAGTTATTCATAATCTATAAAATAGTGAGTCTTATTTCCTTAATTAATTATGTAGTTAATTATTTAACTCGGAGGCTATATAAATAGTATTATTGTGTAATTCAATATTAATGACCAAATACACTATGTATAAGATTTAAGCACAATATAGAGAATAAATATTTTTTTATTCTATACTAATTAATTCAATAAATATCACAATTAATTTACTTTTAGTTAAAATCTAATTTTAATCTCTGAATTATAAGATAAATTTCATTTTAGTCCTTAAATTTTTTATTTTATTTTAATTTTTTAAATTTATTCAGTTATTCCACAGTTAGTCCTCCATATATCAATCAAAGTTCACTTAACATGTCCCTTTTAACTGTTTCCAATAACTAATGAGTCTATTTCTAAAAATTGTTACATTAATTGCATGACATATAGTGACTAATTACATGCATGACGGTTTTTGTTAAGTGTTATATGTATATATTTGGTAGCTTTGCGCTTATATTATACAGAGGATCGATGTATGTAGTGGCAGTGTGTGTGTTTGTGTATACTGTATAGCAAGTTAGCAACGGAAAAGAACTGACCAATATATATATATGAGGGAAGCTATGACAATTGTGCGGAATCGTCGCAGATATGAATCTGCGATAAAAGCCCCAAGCAGAGGCAGCAACGACGTCGTTCCGAGCCAGACGTTGACGTTCTCCGCCGCCATGGCTGTGCTCTGATGCAGACGCTCCGTCAAGAAGCTTATCAGGTTCGACCCTATTCCGATGTGTGCCATCCTCTCTGTTACCTCCAAACCTTCAAATCAATCATTCATTTCTTGATTAATTAAATAATTAAATCACCCAAAATTAAGACCAAAGATTCAGTGTTTATGGGAGTACTTATGATGAAAAACGAAGATCTCCAATAGCCAGATTTCGATCTCAGTGCTGGTTGGCCTCTGTAGTCTACGGCGTCGTTTACTGTATCATCGTCGTCGTGTCCAATCAGGGTTTGTGTTTCAGAATCACGATCCAGCGAAACGGCGTCGGATTGATGCTCGATGATGGCCATTATTATTATTATTTCACGCTTAAGCAGTTCTTGATTGTGGTTAAATTCTGTTAAGTGGAATTAGATGAATGAATGAATTATTGGTGATACTAATAGGAAAGAATTAGCATTATGAAATGATGTAGAATGTGTTAAATGATGTTGGCATTTTCTATTAAAAATACCTTGTATGAGTTATGAGTTGAATTATATTAAATAGTCTTCCGACTTTTGCATTTCAATTTTCATCCAAGTAATATGGGATTTTTTTGGATACGCTTATTATATAATTTACAACAATGCTTTCCAACTATTTACAACTCAAAATAACAAGATAAAAGAAACATTATCATCCTTATGCAATTGATTTCTGATTATAGATGTAAGATTTTGCAAAGAAAATAAATAAACCCAATCCCATCACACTTAGTCCCGCAAGTAACCAGTAAAAGTAATCAATATGTGCCTGATTGAGATTATTGGCAAACCAGCTTCTTTGTCCACCTTTACTGGTTACTTCCTCTATCACAGATATCAAAAAGCTGCTAAGAAAGCTTCCCACACCAAAAACACTCAAATAGAGAGCAAGACCCATGCTTCTTAGTTCCTTAGGGACCTGATCATAGAAGAATTCTTGGAGACCAACCATGGTGAAAACATCGGCAACTCCAAACAACAAGTTTTGGGGAATCAACCACCACACACTCATTGGAATAGTTGCATTTGGGTCATCAACTAAACCATACTCTTGTGCTGTTTGCAATCTTTTCTTCTCAACAAGCGCTGCAATTATTACTGTGATTATAGATAAGAATATTCCAGTTCCAATTCTTTGTAGCATTGTAATGCCTGAGGGTTTCTTAGTGATAGCTCTTGCAACGGGCACAAATTGGCGATCATAGATGGGACTAAAAATGACAGTCCCCAAAGTGATAAGGTTTTGAACAGAAGCAGCAGGTATATCAAAGCCTGGAAAAATGGTTCTGTCCAGGGTAGTCCCTTGCTTGGTGAAGAAAGTAGGAATTTGAGCAAAGATAATACCATACACCAAACTTGTAGCCCAAATAGGAGCAAGCCTAAGTAAAGCCTTTGCTTCTTCTACGTCACTTGGGCTACAAGTCTCTTCTTTAGAACCATATGGGGCAAGTAATGCTTTGTTGAGAAAACTGGCATGATGAAAAACAGAAAACTAGTTGGTCAGATAAGTCAATTATTTGACCAATCCATTGCAACTACCAATATGATTATCCAAAAAAAGTCATTAACTTGTTATCTTGCTGCCAAGAGTGCTTCAGTCAAGATAGTTTTGCAGGTAATAAAAACCAGCGAAATACTTCACTCTAACTTTAATTTGTTTCGAACAGTTTCTTTTTGTTCAAAGACTGCAAATAAGCTTTGTATACAACCCACCCAAGTTTGAGATTGTTTTAAGGGAAAGACTTACATCAAGTTCCTTATATCCTTGCTATCAAGTTCTCCAATCGACATTTGACACGTGGCAAAAATTTTATACATGACCAATCATGATAGAGAGAGAATATTAAACACCACTTTTTGCATGACCAATCATTGAAGAGAGAGAATGTAATTAAAACTTGTAATTGGAGGAACTTGATAGCAAGGATATAAGGAACTTGATATAAGTTTTATCCTTGTTTTAATTCTTCATTAAGAGTGTTCAATGCTCTACCAATATTCACAATAATTCTTGATGTTTTCAAAAAGAGCAACACATGTAAAAGATAACTTTTTTCCTTACTTGATTGTTCAAAAACTCAAGGAGATATCAATTTATGAATTTTCTCTCTGATAAATATATATATATGTCTGAGAATAAAAGGATGTAGTAAGTAGTAACTTCGCTTCACAATCTCTGCACGAAGGTTACATAGTCATCACAAGTTTCAGTTAGCTTCAAATACAACGATCAAATTAGGAATAAATAGAACAAACCATGAAGTGCTATAGTTTCAATTCTGTACTGCCCATGAATATGAACAAGCAGGCATAATGTAAAACATTATAAGCAAAACTCAAGGACATATTTTGTTTTACTTACTTGAATTGTTTGGAACATTGATAATGGGACGTTGTATCCCAAGCTTCATCTTTAATGTTTGAGAGTGAAGTTTGTCGATTTCTTATAGCAGCAGCAAACACCCGGCCTATTCTCACAAATGGACTCTTCTCACGATGCCCTTGAATGATGATGAACCTGTAAGTCTTAGTTCCAAGCAAGAAAACAAGAAGTCCAATCATCATTGCAACACATGGGATTCCAAATCCTAAGACCCAACTAAGGTTATCCTGAATGTAGTTCATGATCGAAACAGTTAGCAAGCAGCTTCCATAAATTGCAAAATACCACCAATTGAAGAAAGAGCTTTTGGCTTGGCACTCCTTTGGATGATGTTCATCGAATTGATCTGCTCCAAAAGCCTGAACACAGGGCTTGTGTCCTGCTGTTCCAAAGGCCAAGAGGTAGAGTGAGATAAAGAACAACACAGTTTGTGAAGTGGGAGAGCAAGCTGGTGGAAATTTAGTATTGTCATCTTTGTTGCATTCTGAGTTAGCAAGTGAAGGAAGCAGAGCTGAAAGTGTTAACAAGCCTAAAGCCTGCAATCCATGTTAGAACTTCAGGGCATTATTTAAAGTATTTTTATTTGATCTGATGTCTCCTATCAAATAGAGCTAATAATTGAGCATGGACAGTTCAAATTGAGAGATAGATCTTGTAATTTTTAAAAATTTTCATCCGAGTTTCTATATATACATATATGTCATGTTATGTAAAATAAAAAGGCAAAACGACCCTTTTGGTCTATAAATTTTACACTAGCTGTCAATTTCGTTCCCAAACTTTCTTTTGCAATCAATTTCGTCCTCAATGTTTCTTATGTTGGTCAATTTTATCCTTTGACTACCTTCTTTCGATAAATTAATGACAAATTTCTCAATGAGATAGGATACAAGATTCTTTTTCTAACATTTTTACATATCATTAGTCACCTAGATTATTTGATTAAACTAAGAACAAATGGTAAAATTTGCCAAAATGTGAAAGAACTAGTCACTTGAAAAAGAACTAAAAGCATAGAGAACTGACCAAGATATAAAGGAGGGAAGCAATGATGATAGTGCGGTATCGTCCGAGACAAGAATCGGCAATGAAAGCCCCAAGAAGAGGCAGCAACGACGTCGTTCCGATCCAGACGTTAACGTTCTCGGCCGCCATGGCTGTGCTCTGATGGAGACGCTCCGTCAAGAAGGTGATGAGGTTGGACCCTATTCCCACGTATGCCATCCTCTCCGTTACCTCCAAAGCTTCACCATCATAATCATTTCACAGTTCACACCAAATCCCAAATCAATCATCACTTTATTGATTAGATAACTTAATCATCCAAAATTAGGGCTAGAAAGTTTGAGTGTGAGAGGAATTAAGTACCTACGATGAAAAACGAAGATCTCCAAGTGCCAGATTTCGATCTCAGGGCTGGTTCGCCTCTGTAGTCTACGGCATCGCTTACTGTGTCGTCGTGTGGAAGCAGGGTTTGTGTTTCGGAATCACCAAACACTGAAACGGCGTCGGATTGATGCTGCTCCGTGATGGTCATTAAGTTTTGTTTGGAGCTAAAGCAGTTCTTGATTGTGGTAAGTTCAGTTAAGAGAATGGATGAATGAAGATGAAGTATTGGTGACTGGACAGAATTAGCATTATGAATAAGAAAGCATGCCTTCGTTGCAATAAATTAATGCCCACAGGCCAAGTTGCAATTTTTGAAACACAATATTTTTTATTAAAATTAGTGATTAGTCATTAGTCATTAGTGATTAGTGATTAGTGATTATAAGTGATTTCTATATTTCTAAAATTTTATAGACTTTTTACAAATTTATTTTGTTAATATAAAAATGATTTATTTTTTTTATTTAAAATATTATATCATTAGTTAATGATATTATGCCTACAATTTACGATAATCACATGAATTCAATTAAATATTGGATAATTGAGCCAAAAAAATTAAATATTGGATAGAACCATAGAGGGGCCAACATTGATACTAATACTTGAAGGATTAAAATTATAGAAATATATGGGATTAATTTGAAACAAATGAAACACTTACAATTAATTTAAAATCTATTCCATACATTTGGGATCAGATTTTTGGTGATTCATTGCATGGAGAACTGATGCGACATCTCAGATATCATCGCCATCATTTTACACCCAAAATATCAATAAAAAGAAATCGGAAAAAAAAAAGTATCAATCAAATGATCAATCTTTCAAACTGTTGATACAAGCAAAATGTCAACGGATACAAAACAGAGACGAAGGCAGAATTTTCAATGAAGGGCTAATTTAAAAAAAAAAAAAAAAAACAAAATTTGAAAATTATATTCAGGCAAAAAAAAAACTTATATCATAAAAATACATATAATATATCATAGTTAATCCGCCAAATGGACATAACTCTATTTTCTTAATACATAGAGTAGATATTATAATTTCATTATAGTTCGATCTTACATTCGACTTTGTTACAAGACAATTACTATTATTTATATCTTAAAATGAAGAAATAACAAATACAGATCTACAATCCTTGTACTGTCTTACTAGTTTGACTATAGATGTAAGATTTAGCAAATAAAATGAAGAAAGCCAATCCCATTGCACTAAATCCAGCAAGAAACCAATAAAAGTAATCAAGATGGGCTTGATTGAGATTATCAGCAAACCAACTAGTTTCTCCATCATCACTACTAGTCACCTTTTTTATCAAAGATACCAAAAACCCACTCAAAAAGCTTCCAACACCCAAAATACTCAAATACAAAGCAATACCCATGCTTCTAAGTTCACTTGGAACTTGATCATAGAAGAACTCTTGAAGACCAACCAGGGCGAAAACATCAGAAATTCCAATCAATAAGTACTGTGGAATCAACCACCACACACTCATTGGAATAGTTGCATTTGGATCATCAACCAAACCATACTCTTGTACTATTTGCAATCTTTTCTTCTCAACAAGTGCTGCAGTGATTGCTGTGATTATAGATAAGAAAACTCCAATTCCAACCCTTTGCAGCATTGTGATTCCTGTGGGTTTCTTAGTAATACCTCTTGCAATTGGTACAAATATGAAGTCATATATGGGAGTAAATATGAGAGTTCCCAAAGTCCAAATGGACTGAAGAGAAGCAGAGGGTATGACTAAATGCGGAAAGATGGTTCTATTCAGTACAGTCGCTTGTTTGGTGAAGAAAGTTATAACTTGAGCAGATACAATACCATACACCAAGCTTGAAGTCCAAATAGGAGCAAGCCTAAATAGTATTGCCTTTGATTCCTCAATTTTCACTTCCTTGCTCTCATTAGACTTCTTTTCTATTTTGGTGAACCTATAAATAGGATGATGATGAGTAGGGATATATATGGATAACAAATTATGATCTTTAGACTCAATTTAAATAGAAGCAAATATCAAAATCAATCTCCTCTCTTAAACTCAACTAATAGTCAAATCATCATACTAAACTTAGAACCTGTTAACTCTAGACTCAGATTTAAACTTAAATCTATAAGATAAAATCTCCAAATACTCATAAGATGTGAGCATTTTGATACTTTGTACCTGTAAGTGTTGGTTCCAAGCAAGAAGACAAACAAGCCGAAGATCAAGAGAAGACAAGGGATTCCAAATCCTAGGACCCAGCCAAGGTTGTCTTGGATGTAACTCATGGTTAAAAAAGAGAGCAACATGCCTCCACACATGGTGAAATACCACCAGTTGAAGAATGAGCTTCTGGCTATGGACTCTTTGGGATGATTCTCATCAAATTGGTCTGCCCCAAAAGCCTGAACACAAGGCCTGTGTCCTGCTGCTCCAAAGGCCATGAGGTAGAGTGAGATGAAGAACAACACAGATTGTGAAGTGGGAGAGCATGGGAATGTATTGTTGTCATTTTTATTGTTGCACTCTGAATTAGCAAGTGAAGGAAGCAGAGCTGAGAGTGTTAACAAGCCTAGACCCTGCAATTTATTTTAGAACTTCAGGGCATTATTTAAATCATTTTTGTTTAATTTGATAAGAATTAATTAATGTTTTGGTCTCTCAATGATGCCAAATATCTAAATTTAGTCTCTTAAAATATTATAATATTTAGTCCCTAAAACTACTTTAAATTTGTCATTAAATTTCAATTTCCTTCAATAAGGAAAGAATCAAAATTATTGAAATAAACTATGGGATAAGTTTCATTTTGGTCCTCAAACTATTTTTTGTTCCATTTTGTCCTCAAATTTTCACATTTGTTCTGCTTTAGTCCTCAAACTTTCATATATTTTTCATTTTGGTCCTCAAACTTATAATAAGTGATTTGGCAAAGAGACAAATTAAACTTTTCACTCTTTAAAAGAAAAATCAGCCATAAATTTATTTCATTTGAGTCCTCAAACTTATAATAAGTGATTTGGCAATGAGAGAGAAAATTTTTCACTTTTTAATAGCGATAGAAGCGTGATGAAATCACATTTTGAGAACTAAAACGGAACAAAAAAAATAGTTGAAGGACCAAAATGAAACTAATGACCATGTAACCTATTATAGTTTGAGGACCAAGATGAAACTAACATTATAGTTTGAGGGCCAAAATGACCATGTAACCTATTATTTATATAAAGTTCAAGTGAAATAACTAAAACTAGAAGCAATTCGATGTATAATTAGTATCAATATATACTAGTTTAATCAATAGTCAGTATTTGAACTTAAATATTTTTACTTCAAATTTGTATGCCATGATTTATTATTTTAATCAACCCTTAAAAAAAAGTTGAACGATAAAGACTGAATTGAAAATTTAAATAAACTGATGAAACCAAATAATTAATTTTCCCATATATATATATAAATGATTTAATTTTAATTAAACTTACAGGCTTTAGACAATAATCATTTTCCTTTTTTTTATACAAATAATCATTTTCATTCCCACGAAATTATATTCTTGGAGGCGTTTGGTAAAAGTTGTTATATTAATTGCAAGATCCTTAGATGACGTTTGGTACACGAATTGTTTTTTTATTCCCAAAAATTATATTCTTGGGAATGTGATTCCTAGGAAGGAGTTAAAATAGTCATGAAGTTATTTTATAATATTCTCAAGAATATTGCAATATTGTATTTGGTTCAATTTTGATAATCTTGGAAATGTTTAATATTTTTCCAAATATACCTTAACTTTTTATTCTCAAATAATAGCTTATCAAATGTAGAAATTCTCCAAAATAATTCATGAAAATACCTTAAAAAATGTGCTTTACTTTCTACATCATAAAAAATTAATTCTATCATAATTAAAATTTTTAAATCAAATTAATAATTTCATCAAGAAAACATGATTTCAAAACATAATATCCATAATTCTTCAATTAATAAAATCATCAAAAAAAGTCACCGCTCAAAATATAACTAACATAACTATCAAAATAAAACTTAATTAGATAGATTTAAGTGCACTTTGGTCCCCTAACTTTCGTAAAGGTCTCAATTTGGTTCATTAACTTTTTTGTTGCAATTTTGGTCCCGTAACTTTTGAAAACGTCTCACCATTGGACCCAAGTGCACTTTCATCCATTATTTGCTGTTAGTGCTGATCTGGCAGGCTGAGTTGGTTGATAATGTGGCAAATATGGGTAAAGTGAATTAAAAAGGAACAAACAAAAAGACTCAAAATGTTGCATAATGGATCAACGGTGAAACGTTTTCAAAAGTTAGGGAACCAAAATTGCAATAAAAAGAATTATGAGGCCAAATTGAGACCTTTGCGAAAGTTTAGAGACCAAAAGTGCACTTAAAACGATAAATTTGACAAAGATATAGAGATGAGAAATGAAAAGATTTTGTAAATAAAATTTACTTAGTTAAGTTAATTAAGGGTAATTTAATCATTTTAAGTGTTTTAAAATAATATCATCACATGAGAATAGACTAATTACACTCCTAATTTCGGGAGTGTGATTGGCCTACCTCGTAATTTGGGGACTGAACGACCCAAATCGTGTAGTATGTAGTAACTAGTTTGAGAAAAACTGACCAAAATATAGAGGAGGGAAGCTACGAGAATAGTCCGATATCGTCCCAGATAGGAATCGGCAACAAAGGCACCAAGCAGAGGCAGCAACGACGACGTTCCATTCCAGACGTTGACGTTCTCCGCCGCCGTGGCTGTGTTTTCATGCAGACGCTCCGTCAAGAAGTTGATAAGGTTCGAGCTTATTCCGTAGCGTGCCATCCTCTCTGTTAGCTCCAAAACTTTATAATTTCACAGTTCACACCAAACCCCCAAATCAATCATTCATTTATTAATTTATTAATTGAATCATCTAATTATTTAGAATTAAGAGGAAATTAAAGAAAGATTGAGTGTGGTTGGGAGTAGATTAGAGTACCTATGATGAAACAGGAAGATCTGAAAGTGCCAGATTTGGATCTCAGGGCCAGTTCGCCTCTGTAGTCTACGGCGTCGTTTACTGTGTCATCGTCGTCGTCGTGTAGAATCAGTGGTTGTGTTTCGGAATCACCATCCACTGAAACGCCGTCGTATTCATGCTCCGTCATGGCCATTTTTCGTTTGGAGCAAAACTAGTGCTTGATTGTGGTGAAGTTCAGTCAACTGAGTCAAGTGAATGAATGAATTATCGGTGATAGGAAAGAATTAGCATTATGAAAGCATGACTTAATTGGAATAGTTTAATGAAAGAAATGATGATGATTCTTTATGGCATTTTAGTGCAATCCCATAACTCAATAGTTAATTATAAAAGGTGAAATGTCATTTTGGTCCTAAATGCAATCTTATGATTTCATTTGCCGACAGTCTTAATTAAATAGAGAAAATATTCTTTGAAAATAATATATAATTCTAAATTCGTCACACATTATGTAATATCCCAAATTTTAAAATAAAAAGAATATTTTTTAAATATAAGTATACATGCATGTTACATATTTCTATATGTTATGTTTGAAAGGACTTTTATGAAAGAAAAAAAAAGGGCAAAGGGATTTGATTGTAAAAGATAGAAAGTTAGAGTGATTCAATTGTAATTTTGGCAAAACATTAATAAATGAATATATTAGGTCAAAGTTCACTTTGGTCCTAAATGTATGCCCTAATGTTCATTTGGGTCCATTGTGTTTCAAAATGTTCAAATTGGTCCTAAATGTTTGCAAAATGTTTCATTTTGATCCCAACAATTGAATATGGCTTGTTTCAAGTTCAAACGTTGTGACTTTAGAGCTACGTATTGTTCTCGAAGAGTACTTTCTCTATCCAGTTGGAGTCGTCAACAAACGAGGTCAAATCGGTCATAAAAGTAGATTTATTGTTTCATGATCAAACAAGCAAAGTTGATTATATCTCTCTTGTTTCAAATTTGAATGCGACGAATTCAGAGCTACAAATTCCTCTTAACAAGTCCTTTGAACTTGAAATGAGAGACGAGAGAAATATAATCAAATTCAATAGTTAGGGACTAAAATGAAACAGTTTACCAACTTTTAGGACCAAAATGAATCATTTTCTAACATATAGTACCAATCTGAACATTTTGAAACATAATGAACAAAAATAAATATTAGGGCATATATTTAGGACCAAAATGACGACCGAAAGAGGGGCCACGTAATGAACAAAAATATATATATAGACGAAGGAAAGAGGGGCCACGTTTAGTAAGCTTGTTGGGTGTGTGTTGAAAAATGAATGAAGGCCACGTTTTGCCATTTTTTTAAAAAGTTGGTGTGTATTATATATATTATATAATATGTATTATTTAAATATGTATATGTATGTTGTGTAAGCACAAGGGTGGTGAGACATGGCAGATGAAATTACAATTTTCGCCTATAAATTGCAACTAAAGGATAAGTAAAAAACTAAAAGGCTTAAGTGCACTTTTGGTCCTAAAACTATGACAAAGGTTTCATTTTGGTCCCATAACTTTTCAATGGTTTCATTTTGGTCCCATAACTATGACAAAGGTTTCATTTTGGTCCCATAATTTCTCTAAAGGTTCCACCGTTAGTCCCTTGGTGAATTCTATCCATATTTAGCCGTTAAGTATGACGTGGCATAGTGACTAGGATCATGATGTGGCAAAATAAGATGAAATGGACTGAAATAGGATCTATATGTAACATATTAAAACTTATCTATACCTAACCACAATATATACAAAGAGTGGTACTTCCTCTTCCTCGTCAGCCCAACGGGACTTCCTCTTCCTCGTTCCACTTCTCGATTCGCCGTCGCCGCCGCTTTGGTCTTTCGACTCTGGCAGATGAACAGATTGATAAATCACTGCTTAATTAGCTTCCACCTTGTAGAAGTCCGTTCTTGAGAGAGATGTGACGTAGATTGAGTCTTAATGGGAATTTGGAGAGTTTTTAATTTAATTAAGAATGATTTATGTACCAATAATTATGTTGTAAATTTTTTTATATTAATGATATTATTTAACAATTTTTATTAATAAATGGATTTTTATTTATGAGAATTTTAATAATATTTAATTTAAAGTGAGGGTGTTACACATTCAAACTTGAAACGAGAGAAATATGATCATATTCAATAGATTGTGATTAAAATGAAATATTTAGCTAATATTTATGACCAATTTAAACATTTTGAAATATGAAAGACCAAAATAAACATTAAAACATATATAAGATATATTTTAAGACCAAAATAAACCTTTACATTATAAAATGATCATATCAACGGTAGTTATTATTATTATTATTAATTTGGTCCCAAAAGATCATATCAATTGTTAATTTTACCCTTTAATTCAATAAGATCATGCATTAAAAAAATTTTAATTACGTTGTATGTTGTAGGTGTTTATCAGGCCAAAAAAAATGTTGTAATTGTTTAAACTTTAAAGGCCATAACAAGTATTATAATAATAAATAAATGGCTAAAATCTGATTTTGATCCCTATGTTATAGTTTGAGACTAATTTTCTTTTATATATATAAATTTTTGGTTATGAAGCATGGACACACACGGACACGGGACACGATACGAATACGGACACACCGACACGTCAAATTCTTAAACTTACATGACACACACATCATATATTTATATGCATAAATAATTAAAAATCCATAAATTTGATGAAAAATTTAAAATTATAATCTCTATTGATAATGTATGTCTTGTGTGTCATTATTTTTTATTGTTTGCCATGTTAAAATCACAAAAAATTAGTTTTATATTTTGAAATTTATAAATATGTGTCGTGTGAGTGTTGTACGGATGTCGGACACGGGCACATATTTAACACGACAACACGCCTTCAAAATGAAGTGTTCATACTTTATAGATTTTTGGCCAGCTTTCATATATATAATTTATAATCTTTTGATTTTGAATTTATTTTCAAGCTTGATTTAACTTTATTTATTTATTTATAATTCTAATTAAATAGAAAAAAATTTCTTAAGAATAAATTGTAATTCTAAACTCGTCATATTTGAATTTAAAAAGAGAGATATATAATTAATTTTATTCGTTTGTTTGACTATGAAATTCACAATTTACTTCCATATTTGATTTGATTTTATTTATTGATGATTTCAACTGAATATAGAAATATTTGTCAAAAGTAATCCATAACTCTAAACTCATCCCATTTAAACTTAAAAATATATAAGATAAGATAATAAGACCAATTTAAACATTTTAAAAAATAAAATAATAAATAATCTTTAAAATAAGGATATAAAATCACTTTAAATATTTGATCTAGAATATTCGGTAAAGAAAAAACACCTTCTGTATAAAATTCAAAGTTGGCACTAGCTAGTACACCAGAAAAAAAAACGTTGGCACTAGCTAGTTAGGTGTAATTAGGGGTGTTCGTCAGGCGGTTTGGGCGGTTTGAAAGGATTTTTCAAACCAAACCAATGATTAAATTTCATTCATCAAACCAAACCAAACCAATAAAAAGCGGTTTGGGCGGTTTGGTTTGAGCGGTTTGAAGGTAATTTATTGTTAATTTTGTCACTAATATACTAATAAAAAAAATATACAGTTATTCTCATAACTTACTAAAACACTAATAAGAAAATAAATATTATCCCTATATATAGTATAGAAGATTTTTTATAAATAATTAATTGAAATTAAAATTGTAGTTTACTAATATATATTTCTTCCTCTAACTTAATATCACAATAAGTTCTTCAAATATGGTATGTTTTATATTGTATAAACTAACACAATTTTATATAATAGTAAGATGTATAATCACTCATGGCGCATTATAATATGTTATATATAATGTAATAATATTCTCATTCTGTTATAAACAAAAAAAATGGTTTTCTACTTTTTTAGCAAAAATCATTAGTATATAACAACTTTTAACTTACAAATATATATATATATTTATATGAAGGTGCAAATATTTTCAAACATGTAAATATATTTTCAATGTTGAATATTGTATGTATGAGTAAAAAAAAATAAAGTATGAGTTACCTAATGAGAATATGAGGTATGTGTATATATATAAGTAAATAAGAGTTTTAGCGGTTTGGCGGTTTGGTTCGGTTTGTGAACGTTCAAACCAAACCAAACCGCTCATCTATCGGTTTGGTTCGGTTTCACCTTCGGTTCGGTTCGGTTTGGTTTGGTCGATCGGTTTGGTTCGGTTTTGAACACCCCTAGGTGTAATCTACGTACTATAATCAAAGAGGGCAATTGTTTATTGTCTCGAGATCTGTGTAAAATTATACTATATATTTTACACAGATCCCATGACAATAAAAAAATTCAACAGATTTATATATTGGCAGAAGATCGGCTCGTAGCTACTCCAATATTTGTTTTGTATCAGTTATATTCTGAACGTTTTATATTGTTGTCAATTATACTCTAACATGATTTTTTTAGAGTTAAAGTCATATTTTGGTCCCTCAAATTTGTTTAAAATTCCGTTTTGGTCCCTCAAATTTTTGGTGAATTTTCCGACGAGATACACGGCGGCCCCAAAGACTACAAAAACTCCTAATCCAAGGTTTTTTGACCTCCTGAGTTCAATGACAGCCTGCATTTTGCGAACAAATGACCGGAAATATGATTTTTAGCGATTGTGTAAATTTTTCGATAACTATATAATTTTTCGGTGGCTTGCCAATCATTTTTCGCAAAATGGAGGTTGTCATTGAACTCAGAAGGTCAAAAAATCTTGGATTAAGAGTTTTGGAAGTCGTCAGAGTCACCTTGTATCTCGTTGAAAAGTTCGTCAAAGACTTGAGGGACCAAAATAGAACTTTGAGCAAACTAGAGAGACCAAAATAAGACTTTGGCCCAATAAAATTGAGGTTAGGATATAATTGACAACAATGTCAAACGTTGAGGGTATAACTGACACGAAACAAACTTTAAGGGTACCGACAAGTCTTTTAATAAATTATAGATTTAATCATTAAAATATAATAAAATTTTTAATTTAATCTTGGATAAGTAAAATTATTAAATTCACTCCTTAAAAAATATAATTATAACTAATTTAATCTTTTTATTTAAATATTATTTTAAAATTGAACAATTTTTTTAATATTAGTCGTTAAATACAGTACCAAGAAAATTGAGAATAATATATATTTTTCTTTAAATTTAATTAATATTTTTTACTAAATTAAATTTATTATAAATATATCTTTCAAGACTACATTAAAAATTTATAATTTTTTAGAGATTAAACTAATAGTTTACTTGGCCAACCTATCCGCACACGAATTTGCTTCACGCAGGACATGATGGACTTTGTACTGTTGGAATTCAGCGAGCTTTGATCTGATAGATAAAAGAATAGCAGCAAAATGATGTGAAGCAAAATCAAGGGAATTGAGAAGTTCAACAGCAAGCATACAGTCTGATTCAACAACCACACATAAAAGGCCTTTGTCACGAGCTAATTTAACACCCAGAAGGATATCCATAATTCCACTAAAAGGCTACAGCCATGACCAACAAAGGATACCCCATATTTTTATTTTCGCCTGACATAATACAATAGATATATTCCTTTTCAAGCAGCACAGCAACAAATATTTTATGATATAATCATTCATGCTAGGACAAGCAAAATAATAAGCCCTACAAAGATGTCCATAAATTGATTTGGCATTTTCTAATGGTATCTTTATAGACTTGCGTTAAAATCTATGAAATAATAATAAAAAAAGAACAGAATAAGTTATTTGGACAATGAAAATAAATATTAAATATTATTACTTTTGTGTTATTTTAGAATATTTATATCTATATCTATATCTATACTATATTATATGGCTCCACTCCTTATGGTTGGTCAAAAATAGTGAATTAAAAAAAAAAATAAAAAAAAAAAATCACTACTCTCTCTTCCCACTCACTCCCCCACTTCTTTAAAAAATAAATGAATTAAAAAAATGCAAAAAACAATTAAAAATTAAAAAATGTCACCACTCTCTCTCCATTGACTCTCCCATATGAGGTAATTTCAAATTGGTCCTAAATATTTTATTTATTTTAGATGAGTCTTACATATTTGTATAATTTCTCAAATTGGTCCCAAACTTACTCTTTTATCAATATAAAAATTTAATATAATCTTCAACTTTAAATCAATTCAAACGTTACATGCATATAACGGGGACGCCAAGCCCCTAGTGATTTATATGATTTATTGTGATTTATATGATTTATTGTACTTTAGTCATCTTTGGTCGGCACTTGGCAGTATGGATTACAAAATTCCAATTGATTTTAGATAATGTGGCGCCCAATAAATTGATTCCCGTTTTCAGGGCATCTTTCATTCTTCTTTTACTAATTATTTTATTTTTAATTTTTTATATTGTAAACTAGTCTCTTATCTTTCATTTATTTTAAATTGACCCTACATGTTTTCATACTATTTCAAATCGGTTCCAAAAATATTAAATGTGGTCGACCATCTTTCTCTCATTTCAAACTCAAATATGACGAATCAAGAGTTACGAGTTTCTTTTGATGAGTACTTTAAAACCATCAACAAAAGAGGTCAAATCGAATCTTAAAAGTGAATAACTCATTTCACGGTCAAACAAGTAAAATTGGTCATATCTCTCTCGTTACAAGTCCGACGAATTTAAAACTATTATGTGAGAATTCTTAAGGGTGCGTTTGGATAGTGGCATTTCAAATACCATGGAATTTCAAATGCTAGGGATTTGAATTACCTTCATTTGAATTCCTTGCATTTAAAAAAACCATGTTTGGATAACAAGTATAAATTTGAATTACCATCATTTGAATTCAAATTTTTAGTTATATTTTGATACTCAATCAATTTTTTTTTCAGTTTCAATCCGACCGGGCCGAATTTTTCGAGCCGGGCCAGCCCGAGGCGAGTTTTTTTAGCCGAGTTGGCCCGATACGAATTTTTCGAGCTGGGTCGTCCCGAGACGAATTTTTTGAGTCGGGTTGGGCCAAGCGAAATTTTTCGGAAAACTCGACTCTCGAAAAAATCGACTCGGGCCGGCCCGGTTCGAAAAACTCGACTCGAGCCGGTCCGGCTCGAAAAATTCGTCTCGAGCCGGCCCGACTCGAAAAACTCGACTCGGGTCGGCCCGACTCGAAAAATTCGTCTTACACATGTCCATAGTTAGATAGAAAGAAGATTGAGAGCACAAGGTCCATAGAAGAATTTTAACAATTCCACCTCTTGAGGTGGAATTGTAAATGCTACCAAACAATATCATCTCAAATTCCCAAGAATTTTGAATTACTAGTATTCTAGTATCCAAAATATGCATTTTAATTACTAGTAAAGTAAATACCCCCAAACAATACTTTCCCCCCAACCTTTACCTCATCCAAACACACCCTAAAGAGTTTTTCCCCCTACCTAGTTACTCCCTCCGGTTCTGAATATCTGGTGTTTTAGAAAATTATTTTTGTTCCAAAATATCTGATGTTTTATAAATTCAAGAGAGCATTAATTATTTTTTTATCATTCTACCCCTATTAAATATAGTAGAGTCATAAATGTATAAACATTTTCCAAGTAATTTAATAGGGATAGTTTAGTCATTTTACTTCATTTTTTCTCTTCATTCTATGTTAGCTAATCATTTCCTTAATCTGTGTGTAGAAACCTTAAACACCAGATATATAGAACCGGAGGGAGTACCATTGATAGCAAATAACTGAATAAGGTCATTTGGGACCAATTTGAAAAAGTATGGCAATATGTAGGACCAATATAAAACAAATGAAATATAAGAGACCAATTAAAATTTACCCATATATAAAGGACCAATTTGAAACTTTTTTGGCCTCAGCTCTATTTATTACTAGCCTGTTTGGGAATGCACTAAGCAAGTCTTTCTAATTTTAAACTAAAAGTGCAGTATAAAGATGGTATAAAACTTGAATAATTTCAAATTAAGGTTACTACCAAAAAAAAAAGGAGAGGGGATTGGTGTATTTGGGCACCAGAGGATTTCCCTCTTAAAACATTTGTTCTACACATTATTATTATTATATCTTACATAGTAATTCCATCTCAAGTGAAAAAATAAACGAATCCAGCTATACTTGTGCCAATGTTCCTTTTGTATTATATACATATGATTTTGCAAAGAAAGTAGCCAATAGAAGTAATCAAGATGTGCGTGGTTGATATTATCATCAAACCAACCACCACTTGTTCCATCCTTTCCAGTTATTTTCTCAATAGCAGAAATCAGAAAGCTGCTAAGAAAGCTTCCCAAACCAAAGATACTCAAGTAGAGAGCAAGACCCATGCTTCTTACTTCATTTGGTACCTGATCATAGAAGAATTCCTGGAAACCAACCATGGTGAAAACCTGGGCAATTCCAAACAAGAAGTATTGTGGAAACATCCACCACACACTCATCGTAATAGTCGCATTTGGTTCATCAACTAAACATCCACCATAAAAATAAATATTTACGTAGGATACTCCTTTATCTATTTCAGAACCTGTTAACTCTAAAATTGACTCAAATTTGAATCTATGAGATAAAATTTCAAAGTACTCATGAGTATGAGCATTTAAACTAATATAGTACTAGCTATACTTTCATTCAAGTAATGTAAGACTTAATTTTATGCACTCATATAATTTACAACAATAATTTTCCATAATTTACAACTCAGATTATCAAGATAAAAAAAAACAAAATCAACCTCATGCAATTGCTTTCTGACTATAGATGTAAGATTTTGCAAAGAAAATAAATAAACCCAATCCCATCACACTTAGTCCAGCAAGTAACCAGTAAAAGTAATCAATATGTGCCTGATTGAGATTATTGGCAAACCAGCTACCTTGTCCACTTTTACTAGTTACTTCCTCTATCACAGATATCAAAAAACTGCTCAGAAAGCTTCCCACACCAAAAATACTCAAATAGAGAGCAAGACCCATGCTTCTTAGTTCCTTAGGGACCTGATCATAGAAGAATTCTTGGAGTCCAACCATGGTGAAAACATCAACAACTCCAAAAAACAAGTATTGAGGAATCAACCACCACACACTCATTGGAATAATTGCTTTTGGGTTATCAACTACACCATACTCTTGTGCTGTTTGCAATCTTTTCTTCTCAACAAGAGCTGCAATTACTACTGTGATTATAGATAAGAATATTCCAGTTCCAATTCTTTGTAGCATTGTGATGCCAGAGGGTTTCTTAGTGATAGCTCTTGCAACTGGTACCAATAGGCGATCGTAGATGGGACTAAAAATGACAATTCCCAGAGTGGTAAGGGTTTGAAGAGAAGCAGCAGGTATATCAAAGCCTGGAAAAATGGTTCTCTCCAGAGTAGTCCCTTGCTTGGTAAAAAAAAGTAGGAATTTGAGCAAACACAATACCATACACCAAACTTGTAGCCCAAATAGGAGCAAGCCTAAGTAAAGCCTTTGCTTCTTCCACTTCACTTAGGCTACAAGCCTCTTCTTTAGAACCATATGGGGCATGTAATGCTTTGTTGAGAAAACTGGCACAGTGAAAAACAGGAAACTAATTGGTCAGATAAATCAATTATTTGACCAATCCATAGCAGCTACAATTTTAAAGAATATGATTCTCATTAAATCGTTATCTTGCTGCAAAAAGTGCTTCAGCCAAGTTAGTTTTGCAGGCAATGAAAACTTTAACTTCAATTTGTTTCAAATAGAAACCCTCAAATTAGCTTTGTATACTACCCAAGCTTGAGATTGTTTTACGTCCCATATTGATATATTAAGAATGTTCAATGCTCTACCAAGAACTACAATGACTCTTGATTTTTAAGAGGACCAAAACATGCAAAAGGACAATTTTTTTCTGTTCTTGATTGTTCGAAAACTTGAGGAGATATGAATCTGTAAATTTTCTCTTTGATAAATATATTTGTCTGAGAAGAAAAGGACGTAGTAAGTGGTAACTTCACTTCAAAATCACTGCACGAAGGTTACATAGTCATCACAAGTCTCAATTAGCTTCAAATACCACAGTCAAACAAGGAATAAATAGAACAAACAATGAAGCTTTGTACTTTTAATTGCCTCTGCTGCACAAGAATTTGAACAACCTGGCATAATATGTAAACATTATAAGCAAAACTTAAGGCCCTTTTCGGTTTTACTTACTTGAATTGCTTGGAACATTGATAATGAGACATGCTATCACTTGGTTCCTCTTTAAAAACAAAGTTTGAGAGTGTAGTTCTTCGATTTCTTATAGCAACAACAAACACACGGCCTATTCTCACAAATGGACTCTTCTCACGAGGCCCTTGAATGATGAACCTGTAAGTCTTAGTTCCAAGCAAGAAAACAAGAAGTCCAATGATCATTGCAACACAAGGGATTCCAAATCCTACAACCCAACTTAGGTTATCCTGAATGTAGTTCATGATCCAAACAGTAAGCAAGCAGCCTCCACACATTGCAAAATACCACCAATTGAAGAATGAGCTTCTGGCTTCGCACTCTTTTGGATGATGCTCATCGAATTGATCTGCTCCAAAAGCCTGACCACATGGTTTGTGTCCTCCTTGTCCAATGGCCACTAGGTAAAGTGAGATGAAGAACAATATCATAAATTGTTCTTCATCTCACTAGGTAGTAGCCTGTAACAAAAATTCATAAATTGTTGGCCAAAAAACAAAAAACAAAAATTCATAAAATAACAGTCATAGGAAGTACGGACGCATTGCTTTTTCTTTTATGAGTTTATCATCTATATAATGTTTTTTTATTCAATCAATTATATAATGTTAAAGTTTGGTCAAAATCTTATTTTCATTCTTGTATTGTAGAGTCAATTCTATTTTGGTCTTTAGAAAATTATTGTTTTTGTTTTAGTTATTAGGTTTAGCTTTTTTTTGGTGGAAAGTTATTATGTTTAGCTTTTATCATTATATATATGTCTTTCAACACTAACAATTTTTTTTTTGTTTATATATATCATTGAATTAATTAGAGAAAGAATTTTTTTTTAAAAAAATAATCACTAATTTATCTATAATTTATAATTTAGAACTAAAGAGACATTTTCTTTTTCTCTATACCAAGTTACTTATTAAGACAAATATAAAAGAACAATCATCTATCTCAACTATTTAGATAAGGGGAATAGATTAGCTAAAACATGTGAAGTATGAGATGATAGAGATTTAGGTCCTGTTTGATTTTGTTTTTTCAAAACAAATTTTTGAAACAATTCTTAAATACATTTTTAAGAACAAGTTTTGCAAAACAAAAATAAAAGAATTGCNTTAAAAAACATAGATTTTATATATATAAATATAAATCAATTAAAATATATTCTATAAAATATGTAAATGTAATACATATATGTAATTATGTAAATTTTAAAATCAAAATATCTTATTTATAAAGAACTAATAGTATAAATACATAAGAAAACATACAAAATTTATATAAAAATATATAAATATTTATAAAAAATAAATTAAAAAATAAAAAAAATTATATGCGGGCTCGCGGGTTGGTTTGGGTTAAAAAACTCCAAACCCGCAACCCAACCCGTGTGCGGGTTGAGAATTTTGAACCCAAACTAACCCGCGAACCTGAACCAACCCAACCCATAATTGCGGGTTGGGTTGGTTTCTGCGGGCTCGCGGGTTGGCAGGTTGGTTTGCTCACCCCTAGAGAGTTGTAACATTTGATAATAATTACCAAAATGCCATTAATGAAATCAAATCCAAATGAGCACATCCTCCGTCTTTTTTTTCTTTCCTAAAATTACAAATGTGCCACCGGTCAATTTTTGAGAATCAAAACACCTCTTAACTATTTCTTGTTTTCTTGTTTTAAAAGCCACATTTGGTTTTTTTATCTTTGAAAACAAATTGAAAAAACTCTCTTATCAAATAGCCTTTTTTTTTTTTGTCTTTTAAAACAAAAAACTGTTTTTTAAAATAAAATCAAACAGGGCCTTAATATTTTTTCTATTTATATTTCTCTTTCCATTTTTTCCTTTCTTACTTTCACTTATATTTAACGTACTTTAACTAGGGGTGTTCAGATCCAATCCGATCCAAACTCAACCGATCCGATCCAAACCGAACCAACCAAAACCGATTATATTTTCGGTTGAATTGGATGGAGAATTATAGAAACCGATTGATTTGGTTCGGTTGGTTTTTAAAACAAAAAATCGACCGAACCAAACCGAACCAAATACATATTTTAACTTAATATTATATATATTTATATTAAATACAAAAATACATATACATCTAATACGTCACCCTTGCCACACTCTTTTCCTAAAAAACCCTAGCCACACTCTCAAACTCCATCCTCCTCCTTCAACTTTTGAAATCGACCCTCACTCACCATCCATCTTCAACATAAATCTTTCTTTAATATGCAGGTTTCACTGGCTTGTGTCAAGGAGACGCTGAGGGAGCTAGGCTCTTCATTAGAACTTGAAGCTTTTTCTTTTCTAATGTTTTAACTAGGGATATATTTTATGTTTTTTATGATGCTCTCTCTTGATTACTTTTAGTGTTATAATGTTTTGTTGTGTACCCAAAAAAATAATGTTGCTGTGTTGCTTTTTCTAATTTTTTTTAATCTCTATGTATTTTTTATTTTTCAAATTTTTATTTGAATAATTAATATAAAAACTGATTAACCGAAAATCGATTTGGATTGGTTCGGTTAGCTCAAAATGACTGGATTAAATGGATGACTTTGTTGTCATCCAATCTAATCGGTTCGGTTAAAAAAAATTGTCCAAACCGACCTTTGAACACTCCTAACTTTAACTATATGTAATTCAGCTTATGATAAGATATATGACAACAACCAAACCAAATCACTTTTTCTACTAAATTGATGGAATAAATAGAAAATTTTAAAGATAAAAATAAAACAAAAAATAATTTAAAGACCAAGATAAAAATCATCCTATAATTTAAGGATCAAAATGAGCTTTTGACCTCATTTTTTATTTAAAGTAAATTATTGATTTAATTTCAAAAGTTGATAATTTCTTGATAAAAGTATTAATTTCATTCTCAAACTACTAATTGTTAATTTCGTCCTCAATTTTTTTTATTGTCAATTTTGTCCTTAATGTTTCACATTTTAGTCAATTTTATCCTTTGCTCTAACTTTAGCCATATATCAACAATAAAATTTACGTGACTAATGATTTGTAATGTAAAATTAATCGAAAAAGAAACACAAATCTTAACTCAGATTGAAAAACAAGATACAACTTGTCATTAATTTATTAAAAAAAATTAGTCAAAGGATAAAATCGACCAAAATATAAAATAGGGTAAATTACACTTTGGTACCCTGTGGTTTGACCCTATTTCACTTTGGTACCCTGTGGTTTGAAACTTGACACTTTGGNATATTTATATATATAAATAATTAAATATTCATAATTTTTGATGAAAAATTTAAAAATTACAAGTTTTATTCATAATATATGTCATATGTATAATTATTTTCTCTTATATGTCATGTTAAAGTCACAAAAAATTAATTTATATTTTAAAATTTATGAATATGTGTCGTGTCGGTGTCGTACGAGTGTCGGACACTGACACGTGTCCGACACGGCGACACGCTCTCAAAATGAAGTGTCCATGCTTCTTAGGTTTTGAGTGTCCCGGACGGCATATAAATAGTAGATATTGTAAATTTATAATAGATATATTCCTTTTCAAACAGCGCACCAACAAATATCTCACAACAGCATCATTCATGTTAGGACAAGCATAACAATTTCAGCCCTACAATAATGCCCATAAATTGATTTGGCATTTTCTAATGGTATCTTTATAGCACTTGCGTTAAAAATTTTCAAAATAATAAAAAAGAACAGAAAATTTTATTTGGAAAACAAAATAAAATTTAAATATTAAAAGATATTTTTATTTTTTTGTCATTTTGTAATATTTTTATTATACTTTAGTCGTTTTCTTTCTTGACCAAACAATCAAATATTTTAGTCAATGTCTAAACAATATGGATTACAAAAAATTTAATTGATTTTCAGAATTTTAAAATTTAGATTGGAACAACCGATTCAATTGAGAATACATCAGAATGAGCTAAAAATCAGTAAGTGGTCCAGTCGGAAGGAGGATGGATCAACTAAAGTTAATTTTTGAGAAAGTTGATAAAGTTTTAATATAATAATATATTTGATCCTACATGATTGCCTTAATACTCCACTTTTCTTTATATTTATTTTCACTTAATAATATTATATTAGAACTTTACAAACTTCACTCAAAACTAACTTTAGCTGATTCATTTTCAGAAGAGTAAGATTGTTCTATAATGATGTATTAAAAATTTTGCCATCAGTCCTTTTATCCGGTTAAACGTCACTTCTAACGAGGGGAAGAAAAAAAAATCTTCACTGCTTTTTTTCACATATATAGTGTCTCTTTCATTAGAAATTTGAACAACGCCCCTCCTAAAGATTGCAAATAATTTAGGTACAGGATGCTTAATAATCAGCTCTATTTACCATTATAGATTGAATTGGTTTAAAACTACTTGATGCACAATTTCAAATTACGATTACTACAACAAATGGAGAAGGGATTGGTGTATTTGGGCACAAGAGGATTTTACTCTTAAAACATTTGTTCTATACGATATTATATCTTACACATTACTTCCATCTCAAGTGAGGAAATAAACGGATCAAGCTATACTTGTGCCAATATTCCTTTTGTGTTATATACATAAGATTTTGCAAAGAAAATGAATAAACCCAACCCCACAATACTGAGTCCAGAAAGTAACCAGTAAAAGTTATCAAGATGTGCTTGATTGATATTATCATCAAACCAACCACCACTTGTTCCATCCTTTCCAGTTATTTTCTCAATAGCAGAAATCAGAAAGCTGCTAAGAAAGCTTCCCAAACCAAGGATACTCAAGTAGAGAGCAAGACCCATGCTTCTTACTTCATTTGGTACCTGATCATAGAAGAATTCCTGGAAACCAACCATGGTGAAACCTTGAGCAATTCCAAACAAGAAATATTGTGGAAACATCCACCACACACTCATTGGAATAGTCGCATTTGGTTCATCAACTAGACCATATTCTTTTGCTTTTTGTAGTCTCTTTATCTCAACAAGAGCTGCAATTACTATGGTAATTATGGATAAAAATATTCCGGTTCCAATTCTTTGTAACATGGTGATGCCTGAAGGTCTCTTGGTGATAGCTCTGGCAATCGGTACAAATATGCAGCTGTAGATGGGACTAAAAATAACAATGGCCAAAGGGATAAGGGCTTGAAGAGAAGCAGCAGGAATATCGAAGCCTGGAAAAATGGTTCTTTCCATGGTAGCTGCTTGCTTGGTGTAGAAAGTTGAACCTTGAGCATAGACAATTCCAAACACCAAACTTGTAGCCCAAATAGGAGTAAGCCTAAGTACAGACTTTGCTTCTTCTACTTCAGTTAGGCTACAAGCCTCTTCCTTAGAACCAATTGGTGCAATCAGTGCTTTGTTGAGGAAGCTGCCATAGTAGAAAACAAAGAACCAGTTAGTCAAATTGTCATTATCTTAGCCGTAGAATAAGGCTACATTATGAATGATATGAGTTTCCTAGGATAAAAGGAAAATTTGATGGGAAAGTTCTCCTTAGCTTGGAATTTGTAGCAACATCTATAGATAATATATAACAAGTTTCCACTTGACGAGGCTTATAAAGTAGTGCAGTCAAGTCAGTGTGGTCTACAATGAAACCATAAAGAAAAGGCAGGGCTAAATGCTGCACATTGTTTCACAATAATTCCTCGATGCTTTAATTTTTATTCCAAGGAAATTAAAAATCTCCATCTAAGATCCAAAACAAGCTAACTGTAGAAAACCAAACTAGACATTGTTTTATATTCACTAAGTCTGTTCGTAGTTTTCCAAAGAATCAAAACATGCAAAAGCCAACTTAAATGAATCACTGTATTCAGAACCTAGTTCAAATAGTTTTGAAGTTTAATTTTCTCGTGGAAATTTAAACCTCCCTATATTGCAGAAGACTGTGAATAACCTCAAATCAAAATTATAAGCTGAACTTCCTACCCTTCCTTCCCCTTTAGAATGCCATTCAATGAAAAATTAAGCAAGTGGAGAGAGAGTTTTAGGGGGAGGGGCAGGAAAGGCACCCCTTCAATATCAAATGAATTACCCAAGAATGATGGGGTTTTCAAAAAAACACAATAATGAGGGGTTTGTCTTACTTGAATTGTTTGGAAAATTGATGAGGTACGATATTATCATATTCCTCTTCGAATGCGCTACACGATACTGTAACTCGCCTATTCCTTATTGCTGCAACAAATACACGGCCAATTCTCATAAAAGGATTTTTCTTAGGCCCTTGAATGTTAAACCTGTAAGTCTTGTTTCCAAGCAAGAAAACGATCAATGCAATGATCATTATAAGACAAGGGATTCCAAATCCAAGAACCCAACCAAGGTTGTCCTGTACATAGTTCAAGACAAAAAGAGATAGCAAGACGCCTGAACACAAAGTAAAATACCACCAGTTAAAGAATGAGCTTCTGCTTTCACACTCTTTTGGATGCTGTTCATCAAATTGATCAGCTCCAAAAGCCTGAACACAAGGTTTATGTCCTCCTTGTCCAAGAGCCACCAGGTAAAGTGAGAAAAAGAACAATATCACTTGCAACTTTGGAGCACATGATTGATTGGCTTTTTTGCATTCAGAATTAGTAAGAGAAGGAAGCATAGCTGACAGTGTCAACAAACCTAAACCCTACAGTTCATGTGGAGCCAAATTAAGAGCTAGCAACAAATCAATGTACGAGTTCTAAGCTACCTATTTCCTCTTCTTAGAAAGTCTAATATTTGTGCTGGTATGTTGCAGCTAATTAATTTTATTCTTCACTAGTATTATACAAAACTAATCAAGGAAACGCAAGCTCTTGCTCGTTTACATCTATATTATATTGCTTCAAGAAATTTTGCGGGTGACTTCATAAAAAATAAAAATAAAAGAAATTTTGGTGTTTTTTTAGTGCCTTAAAGATAATCCCATAAACTGTACCCAAATGAAATATTTGCATTGTCAGTTAATACAAATTGAAGGTATAACTATATATTACTATAAGAACTTTGAAGTTAGAATCCTCTTAAAACCATATATCAATAAAACATGTAATATTAAAAAAAGAAAAAATATTGTGAAAAAATAAATGATTTCTCATTACTTTCTTTAATTATTTTAAAATATAAAAAACATCCACTATTAATTTGAATATCTTTAAAACATTTTATATTTTAAATTTTCAAAATATATATATTCATCAACAAGAAATCAGTTTAATACATGCAAAATTTTCTAATATATTTAATTTTCCTTCTACCTAATTAACAAAAAATGACAAAAAAAAATTACTTCAGTTTCGAATAATGAAGAGCTGCATTTTTTTTGTAAGAAAAAGTTTAGGTGAGGGGATGACGTCTCAATCTAGGATCAAGACTGACAGAATCGAACCCAAATCATACAATTGTTATGGGCAGAAGGTCACCAAGTGAATCAAACTTCGTTGATATGAAAAACTTGTCATAAGATTTCCAGATATTGAAATTAGAAATTCTACTTAAACGAATATGACAAAAAAAAATTGCAATATTAAATACTTGTTCTATTATAAATCTGTACATTAATATATATGAAAAAATTTCTAAAATCATCCGTCCATACACGACTTCAACGTAACAAGTGTACCTAGTCAAGGTGTTGGGTTAGATACATTAGCATGATGTGACCCCCAAAAAGAAAATTACAATAACATAAAAAATTTCAGATACATTAGTTTTTATTTTTCTATCAACTATCCTTTAGCAAAAATTAAACTGTGATAAGTGATAACAATACTAACTTGTAAGTGAAGTGTGGTGTTGAATGTTGATATTTTCATAAAAACAGAGAGCTCTTTATTTCCATTTTCTACCTATTGTAAAAATATTATTATTTTAAAATTAATATTTGTGTCCTTGAATTTTAATAATCGAAACATGAGGAAGAGAATGTGTATAATCGTTAAGTTTACTAACCAAAATGTAAACGAGGGAAGCCACAATAATCGTACGGTGGCGTCCAAGATAAGAATCAGCCACAAATGCTCCAAAAAGAGGCATCAACGACGCCGTTCCGTCCCAGATGTTAACGTTCTCCGCCGCCGTGGCGGTGCTCTGCCGGAGAGGCCCCGTCAAGAAGCTGATGAGGTTCGATTCAATTCCGTTGTAGGCGATTCTCTCCGCCACTTCCACACCTTCTCATCATTCTCACCAAATTAAACGAATCAATAAGCACAAGAATCATCATGGCACACTATTTGAAGTTGAATTTCGAAATTAGGGAAAGTGGAAATTTGAAGACGACGGAGAAGTACCGATAATGAAGCAAGCGGATCTCCAGTAGCCAGTTCTGGATCGGACGGCAGGTCGGCCTCTGTAGTCGACGGCGCCATTCACTGTGTCGAGATGCAGAAGTGGAGTTTGGGTTTCAGAATCAACTATAGGGCCGTCGGTTGGGTGAATCATGATGTACGATTTGAAGGAAAGCAGGACAGCAGGTTTGGTTATGGCGTGCGAGACACTCGATTATTCAGCTAAGATTGATCAGATAATGGATTCTGGAATGAAATGAGACGCATGAATTTTATAAATACAACTTTTTGGTTCTGGCCAGTAGCCAACAACTAATGAAATTATTATTAGCGAAAAATCTGAATTTCAGAAAAGAAGGAAAGAGGACACCTTACATATTACTAATATCTTTTTATAACGAAATTCAAAAATTATTTTTTAAATAATTAATTATTTTGCTTTAATTATAATAATAGTTAAGTATTTAACTATTTTGATTTAATAATAGTTAACTATTTAATCTCTACTAAAGCAAAATGCTGATGTAAATGTAGTGGAAGTAATTTCTATAACTTAAGTTAGCTAAATCAGTTTAAAATCATACATATTGCAAGTGTCAAAGAGCTATGTCGATAACTCAATTGCACATTTATAAAACTGGATGCACAATTGCACATTAGAATAACCAAAACAATTAAAAGGGACCTTGAAATGACAGAATAGAAGAAATACATGACCTTACATATTACTTGAAACTTCAGTTCTGTACAATAATACACCTCACATATTACTTACCCCTCTCTCTATTCACAACTTAAATGACAAAAGGAAAGAAGTGGACTATCTCATCATGTTGCTCCTTTTCAGGTTATAAATGTAGGATTTTGCAAAGTAAATGAATGAAGCCAATCCCAGCACACTGAGTCCAGCAAGTAACCAATAGAAATAATCAAGGTGTGCTTGGTTGAGATTATTAGCAAACCAACTACTTTGTCCAGCTTTCTTAGTTACTTCCTCTATCACAGATATCAGAACGCTGCTTAGTAAGCTGCCCAAACCAAAGATACTCAAGTAGAGAGCAAGGCCCATGCTTCTTAGTTCATTTGGGACCTGATCATAGAAGAACTCTTGGAGACCAACCATGGTGAAAACCTGAGCAATCCCAAACAACAAGTATTGTGGAATCAACCATGACACACTCATAGGAATGGTTGCATTTGGATTGTCAACTAAACCGTATTCTTGTGCTGTTCTTAGTCTTTTCATCTCAACAATAGCTGCAATTACCATCATGGCTATGGAAATGAATATTCCAGTTCCGATTCTTTGAAGCATTGTGATGCCTGAGGGCTTCTTCGTGATAGATCTCGCTATCGGTACAAGTACGCGATCATAGATGGGGCTGAAAATAATAACACACAAGTAGACGAGGGATTGAAGAGAAGCAGCAGGTATATCGAAGCCAGGAAAAATTGTTCTGTCCATTGAAGCCCCTTGCTTGGTGAAGAATGTAGGAACTTGAGCAAAGACAATAGCAAAAATCAAACTTGTAGCCCAAATAGGAACAAGCCTAAGTATAGCCTTTGCTTCTTCTACCTCATTGATGCTACAAGCCTCCTTTTCTTTAGAACCGTTTGGTGCAAGCAACGCTTTGTTGAGAAAGCTGCCATATATAGTAGAAAACAAAAAATTAAAAAACTACTAAGTCGAATCAGTCATCTTTTTTCAATCCAAATAAGCTACATCAAAAAATACTGTTAATATAAACATGCATACAGAGGATAGGAATAAATTTAGTTGGTCTTACTTGAATTGTTTGGAAGATGGATGGGGAATGATAGCACAAGTTTCTTCATCGACACTGATTTCTGACAAGGAAGCTCGACGATTTCTTAGAGCTGCCAAAAACACACGGCCAATTCTGACAAAAGCATTCTTGTCTTGGCCTTCAATTTTGGTGAACCTGTAAGTTTTAGTTCCAAGCAAGAAAACAAACAGTGAAATGATCATTACAACACAGGGGATTCCAAATCCTAAGACCCAACTAATGTTATCCTGTACGTAGCTCAAGATCAAAAGAGCCAGCAAGATGCCTCCACACATAGTGGAATACCACCAGTTGAAGAATGAGCTTCTATCTCTGCTCTCTTCTGGATGGTGTTCGTCAAATTGATCTGCCCCAAATGCCTGAACACAAGGCTTGTGTCCTCCTTGTCCAAATGCCACCATGTAAAGTGCTATGAAGAACAAAATCACTTGAAAATTCGATGAACATGATTCGGGGTTATTGGTAGATTCGCACTCAGAATTGGTGGGAAAAATAGGCATAGCTGACACCGCCATTAAGCCTAGCCCCTGCAATTCATATTAATGTCCATATGAATATTCATAAACATATAGGTATTTCTCTAATTTTAGAAATGAAGGATTGAAGGCAAACCCTTCAAGAGTTGAAAAATATAATCTCACTTATTAAAAAGAAAAGGGACATGCTTTCACTGATTTTTTATTTTGTATATTGGCTTCCGTTTCAGTCAGAAAACTCATGCTCATAATCTTTATCTGTAAAATCAATATGGCTCCCCGAGATTTTGGTGCTTTTGTGTCTTAATCAAAAAAGGTAAAGGGTCATTTTGGCAAATGTATGTCCTAATGTTTACTTTGGTCTTTCATGTTTTAAAATATTCAAATTAGTCTTAAATATTGGTAAAATATTTCATTTTGGTCCCAACCTTTTGAATTTGGTCATATTTCTCTTGTATCTTATTTCAAGTTCAAAAGACTTGTAGTAATTTATAGTTCTGAATTCATTGCATTCTAACTTAAAATAAGAAAGATACGATCAATTTCATTTATTTGACCGTAAAACGAATGATCTACTTCCGGGACCATTTATGTAAGAAAATTTTATTTCAAGCAAACTATTACACAATTATAAAATCTACTTTAATGATTTTTGTATTGATCCAACTCATTGATAAAATTTTAGAAAAGATTACTTATTTACTTAGTCTTCTTACCTAATCATATCATATTATATTATATTACAATTTATTTTGAAGTTAAGAAGGTTTATATATAATTTAAGAAAAATTAGAGGTCACTAGTAGTACAGTATCTGCTCGTGGGCCCTGGCCCATTGCCACGAAAATCTACTTTGCGGTCTACGCATTTTGCTTTAGAATACAACTATAGATATTACAGGTTCGTGGACCCAGATCACCCAGCCCTCCTTTTCTCTTAAAGCGTAAAAAAAATCGAAAATTTTCATAAAAACCAAATACAATACCACAATAATTTTATATGTTATCATAATATAATTGTTTAAAGATATGAGTAGTTTTTAGCAAAAATTATATCAGTACAACCTTAAATTGATAGGAGAGTCCTTTTTTCGCCTTCTTTTTGTATAGCTTTCTGTGTTTGGGTATTGGCATACTCCTTTTAAAAAGATCAATGACATTATTTCATTCTTATCTTCCACAGTCACGAGTCATGACAAACTATTTGAGATTTTGAATAGCAACAAGGATAACTATAAGGTTTAAATAAAATAAAAGTTTTGGTGTTTCTTATGTATATTTGAATATTACATTTTAAATATATAATACTGAACTATATTCACCTACGGAAAGTACGTTTTACTATAGATCAATAATACCATGCATAAGAATGGTTTCAATTTCAAATTTGTCAATTCGAGAAATTTTTCTTTAAGGGAAACATCATTCACATTGACAAGCGAAGACATTTCGGATAAGTTTCTACTTTCTTGCAAGAATGGAACTATTAAAGCCAACAATGAAAAAATATAAAATAAATTGTGGACGAAATAAGAGTCCCACCGGCCACCAGGGAATAGAAAAGCTAAAACGGAAACTTTTCAGATTTTTTTTAAGGCAAGTTTTGTCATTTTCTAGGGTATTATATTATCAGGAGATCACACGTCACACAGACTCTTAGTCTCTTAATGATCACACAAAAAAGAAAAACAAATCAGTAGTGGTGTTGCTTCACCTAATTCCTTTATTTTAGCCTAATTAAGTAACAAGATACACCATTAAAGTTAACCAAATTTAAGAAAGCATATCTGATTTAGATTTCAGTTAACATAAAACATTAAAAAGCATATAATCACTATCAGTGAGAGGCTGAGAGCAGGCGCAAATGAAAGAGAGAGAGAGAGGACTGACCAAAATATAGACGAGAGAGGCGAGAATAATGATACGGTATCGTCCAAGATAAGAATCGGCGAAAAAGGCTCCAAACAGAGGCAATATAGCTGAAGATCCATTCCACGCGTTAACGCTCTCGGCGGCCGTCGCTGTACTGAACTGGAGTGGCCCCGTCAGGTATGTTATCAGATTCGACAGAATTCCGTAATACGCGAATCTCTCTCCAACTTCCACCGCTTCCAACACATTCATAATCAAATCAACATATATATGTAATAAGCAAACAGAAAAACCTAATCGAGAAAGGGAGAATTAGACGAATTCAGTAGCAGAGGAACCTAATTGAAACATTAAAGATGAATCGATCAGATTCAGATTCAGATTCGGATCAGTGAGTATCACTATTAGTAGTACCTATGATGAACCAGGCGGATCTCCAGTTGCCGGAGTTGGATCGGACGGCCGGTTGGCCTTTGTAGTCGACGACGCCGTTGACGGTGTTCACTTGGAGGAGCGGCGTTTGGGCGTCTGAGGCCGTCGAGACGACGACGTCGTCGGAGATGCCCATGATTTTGGTGTGTGTGAGTTGGGATGAGTGAAATTAGAAAGAAGCGATGCCCATCATACTCAATAAAGATGAAAGGTTACATTTATATGTGTGTGTGAGGGTATGGGAAGCAGAGGTTGCTCTCAGAGTCAGAGGATAGATGAAGAACGGAGACTGTATAAACTTAAGTGGTACAAATCTATCATTGCTCTGCTCATATACCTTTCCTTGCTTTAAATTAGAAAGGTAGTTAGGACTTGGGACATATACAGAATTTTCTTCAATGAAGAGACTATTTTTATTTTATTTAAAAATTGTGAGGCAGAAAACACTCTACTCTCTATACATTTTCCTATTCAATGACTAGCCACCACCAATTTATAATATCTTATATTACTAAAGTTAAGATATATACCAACAAAAGTGATTTGAAATTAATTAGATATGTTTAATTAAGGGTATTACTATTATATATATATATATATATATATACTACCAAGAACACAAGTGGTCTTATACTCGTCGTGTATGGAAGGGATGGGATAGTGGGAGATATTAGATAATGATTTGAAAGGCGAAAAGTTAATTAATTTTTTATGTATATATATGTGTATGTGTGTGTGATTGGGTGAGTGTATGGGAAGCAGAGGTTGCTCATAGACCATTCCTGGATTCAAATTAGAAAAGTAGCGTGGCCTCACACAAAAGGATTACAATAAAATATAAATTTTTTTTGCCCGAATGTTACGAGTAGAGCTCATTATGGGCCCAAATACTCATGGACTATTTGGTCCAAGGCCACAAACACATGTTCATGAAATAAAAATTGGATTTAAGACTTCCAGAAATAGATACTCATCAAATATCCAAATATACTGAGTAGCCCAATATAATACCCGAGTACTACTCTAGTAGTACCATCCCTGCTCCATTGCCCATATACCCAAATTATCGAGGTTTGAATTTGGATAATCTAAACTTGACCTATAAACAGGTCTAGTTACGAGCACTTGAGGTTTTCACTTTTATTTTTATTACTAGTATGAGACCCGTGCACATTGCACGGGTCCTTTTTTTTCTTTGCATGATACAATGCAGATACATATTCTTCTTGTCTATACCTAATAAAGTGTCAATTTAGCACATATTCATGGTCATATAAAATTTTAATAGGCATTGCCTAAGTGAACCTGCATCAATTTATACAGAATATACTATTACAGTTCAAAATAAAGTGCAAATATACTTGTCATACTTTGGTTCTATTAATCCTGCAGAAGTTTAGCAACTGCTCAAGTATTCAGAAGTTTTAGAGCATTACAGTCCAAAATAGTTCAAAATAGCATTGTAAGTTAAGATATTACTTCCTAAATCAATTATATACCTAATAACTTCTAGGTGTTACATGCCTATGTGCAAAAGTTTAGAGCACCATCGATAATCAACTTGCACAATTTAAAAGAGTAAGCAAGGTCTCAAATAGTAAATTTAATATTAGCTTCTTTGCACAGAACCAATAGTGTGGTGCTCAATAGATAAATAATTATGTAATATTTTTAATTAAAAATCTCAAAATATATATATATATATATCTAAGGAATCCTACTTTTGCCTTTTCCAGTTATGGCATCACAACATTGTGCTATAAAACTTGTACATCTTTTCAAAAGAACATAATCTAGTATTGAATAGTAAAAAAAAAAACCTCTAATATTAGATTTTCAATGAATAACCTAATACTATATATTCAAATATTAGAGAAACTATACTTGAAATTCGTCTTCCAATGGAGGGAGAAATATTACTGGATGGTTGAATTTGTTGAAATTTCTATTGGCATTCCAAGGGCTGCTTCTACAATCTTTGCATCTGGTAACTCTTTTGATAAGAGCTCCTGCATTATTTAATCATTTCAACATATGATCAAAGAAGAAATTTTTTTGAAAGCTTTAACTATTTCTTAGTAGCAATATTTAAAGCTATTTCTCATCTACAACAGCAGGAGATGCAAGAAATGCCACAGTAATCTATAATGACAACAGTGTCTTTGGAATGAATATCAAGATGCTAAACCTTGATGCAAAGTCACATCCACCATTAGTGTAATTATAGAATTATAGTGGTGTACTGACATTACTCTTGCCCATGTTTCGAGTTCAGTTGTAGATTGATTTTACCTCCTTGCGTGCACATCTCTTAGGCAAGAGTAATGTAAGAAGTACACAGATTTTTTACTGTTATAATTCTGCAACATATTTTACTGTATAATATTTTAGTTTCAGCAGTAAAAAAATCCTAAAATGATGGTACCTCGGTGATTATTGATTAGTCTCAAAACTTAAATCACAACATACATATACAAACATACAACAATGATAAAAACTCATATTTAGTCATCTAACAACAGTGCAAGCAAAGTCTGATTTTTCCAAGTTATTTTCCAACTTATATTTTGTATTATTTTGGTAATCTGGAAATGTAGAAGAAAGAAAATAGATACCTGTATTTTTTGTCCTCTTCTGTTGCTTTTGACACTGGATCTTCCTCCTTTTTTGTCTTGCCTCTGCTTGAAGAACTTGATTTGTTGACAATGAGTTTTGGAGCAAATTTGAATTTTTTGTCTTCTATAAATCCAGTGTACATATATTTATCTTCAAAGAAGCATGTTGGTCATTAAGAGAAAATAAAATGACTTACTGGTTATATCATACCTATATTTATCTGATTCAGTTTACAAAAGTATTAAATGCAGATTGATTACTCTTGCCCAAGTTTAGTGTTCAGCTGACATTACTCTTGCCCAAGTTTAATGCCCAAATTTAATATAATATAGCAATACAAAAATGTTGCAGCAAAATTTGACAGTAAATTATCTATAATTGCTAGCAGAAATTACAATAAAGTTCAGCAACTCATATTAAAAACTGCAATTCACTATTATTTTATAAGTTAGTAAAACCAAGTTGACAGGTATTTCGTGTCACAAAGAGCCAACTAAACCAAAAATAAGGCTTACTTCAGCAGAGAAGTTTCAGATGTATACAGAGAAGTGCAAAGATAAGGATTCTCAAGGTCCATCAGTAAATTTCAGCAATGGCAGCAGAATTTAAACAGTAATTACAATCCAACCAAATATTGACTGAGAACATAAAATCTAGCACAATTTGTTAGCAGTAAAAGTCATTAAAATTACTTATAAGAAATAGTCATTTGAACATGGAATTCAATATATGAAACTTTAAATATTGCAAAAGTAAAAGGGGAAAATAATGGTTACTATATCATAGTTGGTTCAAGATAAATTATAGACATGTTTCTTGTACAGTAGCTATAGTTTATCACATTTTAGCTATAGTAATTTCTATAGTTTATTTGATTTAGCTATTATTCTGTCAAAAATCACATAGGTTGTTGTTTGTGTAACCATGTTACCTTTCTCACTCCAAAGCATCCATAGCAGTTCTCTATCACAGTGTAGTTTATCAACATATCATCAACATCATCACCCCAAAGCATTCATGTTTCAAATCATAGCAAGCTGATAAAATTTGCTCTCTACACAACCCAAAAGAAAATAAGTATCGAAAAATTAGTTGAACCATATATTATTACCATGCAAACTTCAACATTTTAGATATATCACCATATGAGTAAAAATTTGAACAGCTACATGAAGTAAGAATTTGAACAGTTCTCTTTTTTTTTTTTGGAAACACCATATGAGTTATCATCACATTAACTTACAGATTTCAAAAATTTGAACATTTTTCTTTTTTTTTTGAAAAAAAAAAGTAAACTATGCAAAGAATGTAACTACAGTAACTTTAGTATCATGTTCCATGAAACATTGGTAGAGAAAAGAGACTACCTTCTCCCTGTTAATATGGACTCATAAGCTTCTGCTGCATCAGATTTTTCCTGATTTCTTTCAACAACATGCATCAGATCACTCTAATAATGTAGACACTTTACTATGTGAATATGACAGTTGTTGTCATCTTTTCCCAAATGTTAAATTAATTTTTGAGACTCANTGTTCAAAAAGTTCCAAGACAGTAGAAACTTGTGTTCAAGAAAAGTTATTCTTGAGCTATGACCCTTCAAATGAGAGCAAAGTAAAACCTTTTTCACTGGAAGGTATTTAAGTAGCCTACAATTTTTCACTGGAAGCAAACCCAAAAGTCAGCTAAAAGTTAGCTGTACAAATTAAGAAAAGAATACAGATGAAAGATTAGAAATTATAAGATTTAGTCCTTAAAAGATATACTTGGCTTAAGAAGAGATGTCTTAAGAAGGAGGCCTTCATATACTTGGCTGCTTTTTACAATTTAACATAATAGATTGGAAAAGTTCAATCTCACCAAGCAAATGAGAGTCCCAATGCAGTTTTCAAGAATAATGAAATTGAAAAGAATATTAACTTTACATATTCTCCCTTTACCTTTCTTAATTTGTTTCGACATCTATTTCATAACACATGTACATAATGCTGGTTTTTGGAAAGAAAAAAAAAAGAAGATAATTGGCTATGATAACCAATATACATAAGGTGTCAAAAGAAACAGTTGACTATCATATAGTGATAGACTCACAATTGCTTCATGTTAATATCATTCAAACAAAGCCTAATTACATGCATCTAGTAGCATGACTTATAACAGGCCAAAAGAAAAAAAAAGCATGACTTATAAGCTGGAGCAGCAGCAATGATAACCAAAATACAGAAGGTTTCAAAAGAAAAAGTTGACTCATAGTGATAGACTCGGACACTAATTGCATTAGCAGCATATATGTTTTGCTGGAAAATTTCAAGTTCAAGATAATTGGCTACAGATATAAAACATATCCATCAAGAAGAGTGAGTAAAAAGAAAATGAGAAAAAAAAAACTAATCCAGCTGATGATAAAACTTTTAAAACTTCAACTTTTGAATTAAGAGGCATACCATATTCCAACATTCTCCAATACTGATGACAGCAGCATCCCCAGTTATAGACACAAGCATACCATGCTACGCAGGAACTTCCAGCTTGGTGCATCATAAATTGCAGTATCAAAGTGTCCCAAACTATGCCAAGGGCTGTCAAAATTATCAACAATGGTTACTGAAAGCTACTAACTATCAATAAAGCCAACAGCCTGATAATTAACATTATAAGTTAATTAACTAACAGTTTTTTTTTTCATTTTGGTGAAGCTAAAGCAATTAATGGCTATTAATTATTAGGCTGCTTTTAATGGTAAACGGAATGAGATAAGCTATTTAAGTCATGCACATACTGCCCTAACCAAATGTTTCCATAAAAATAGACTGTAATTCTGTAACAGAAAGTAAATAGCATGACAGTGCCATGCTTCCATTTAAATATGTGTATGAGATTGTGTTACAAATATCACAGTGAAGAATCAAGATAACCAAGTTCTGTTGGGTTAGGATCTCCTCTTGCCCTGACTCAAGTTGTAATAATAGATGATATCTATGACTTGCCGACTCAATTCCCTTTTTCTCTCTCTCAAAGGTTAGTGACCCATTAGTTCACTTTTTCAAAACATCATCTATACTAAACATATATTTAAGAAAACATCATCTATACTTGAAAATAGACCTTCTTTGAGAGCAATGAGCTTTGCAGTTTCTTTGGATTAATGACTTGATACCTGCCCATACACACATGACATTATAAAACACATGTGTGTAGAAGTCTGTGAAGATAAATGAAACATTAGAACACTTGGGTTAGATACCTTACATTGGAGAGATTAAATAGAATTCATATCTTTGAGCATATGATAAAGTCCATCAATATATAAATAACGGGCATTGAGAGGATGCTCAATCACCTCAATGGAAGGCATGGATACTGAGATATACAGGTCTCTACCATCATTGACAGCTTCCATCATGGTTATGCAATGAGAACTCTCAACAGTCTGCGCAAGATCTTGACCAGTGGCTATAAAAATGGCAGCAACAATGTTGCTAGCATGAGCATTAAAACCACCAACAGCACCAGCAATAGCAGAGCCAGCAAGGTTTTTGAGCATGTTAAGCCCCACTAAGGCAGCTACATTGGTCTTCAACACCTTCTTAAACACCATTTCTTTAATAATTGCTTCACAAACAACTGACTTTCCACGACCCTCAATCCAATTTACAGCAGCAGGTTTCTTGTCGGAGCAATAATTTCCTAAAGAACAAAAGAAAATTTGTGCTTTAGACTAATATTTACATCAAAAAATTTTCGGCAAGATCATGTTCTTAAGGAAGGAAAAAGGTACTAAATAGATCAGAATGCACTCATCTCTATCTCAAAAGTGCAAAGACTCTTTTTGAAACTAAACAATGGGACTCCAACTAAGAGCTACCTAGTAGTAAATCTTTCACTGCAGTTCTAACTGGAGGCTAAAAAGTCCTATCTGAGTAATAAAACTAATTAAAAATCATTATGCACAATACTCATTCATTCATTCATGTCTCTGTTAAGTAGGTCTGTCTGCTCTATCTTTAAAAATCTTCAATTCATCATTTCACTTTTTACTATATATCGGAACTGTGAGACTTCAAGTAGGTCAAGAAATCAATGAATTGGATGTGGGAGACAGAGCAGACAAAGGAACCTCAAATAAATGAATGAATGAATCCATTACAAATATTATATTATAATAATAAAATAAAACTGATTAGTTAAAGTGGGATTATACTATCTTATAAATTTTAAGAATAGGAAACCTGTACAGTACAACAGTATGAATTTTGAGACAGAGGAGATAAAAGAAAGAGGAAATGTAGTCACGAAATTATACACCCACAGTTTCTAAAACAGAACAGCACCTTCTATGGCAAATAATTATTACATAGTTATTACTAACCTTAATTTGTAAGCTACTGTAAGTCTTTTGCTACAACACTATACTTGCCCAAGACTAAACTGTAGACTCTACAGAAATTACAGAAACAAAATTCATTACATGCAATTTAATCACCATATGCAGCTTCTCTCCAACACTGCTCAAAATTAATAAGGACGTCATATGCAACTGGGATTCTGCAATGCAAATCATATGAGTGCCTCTCTGATGATAGCCTTTTTTAAAATTTTATTTACAAAGAAGTCATTTCATTTGTTTCCATATTATTAAAATAGCACCAAAGCCTGCACTGCTGCACATACCTCAGCAGACGCCAAAAACATCTTTGCAAGAGCTTTGCTTAATGGTGGTTGATAGTTTCTTCGTGAGTCCAAAGTCTAGTAAAATCGGGCAATGTGGAGATTCCTTGCTTATCTGAAAACTTCCTATAATGTTCTCAAGAAAAAAAAAAAAGAGCAAAAGTATTTCATGAGTTAAGAAATAATATGGTAAACATGAAAGTGAACTAATTCTCAATGAAGTCATCAGAGTAGAAGAAATCAATTACTATTGCACATATTCACATCATACACACACAAACAAAGTGAATAACTTATTTGCACGGGTTCTTTTTTTCTTCTTGCCTATTACAATGCAACTACACATTCTTGATGTCTATGCTTAATAAAATCCCAAATTAGCACATATTTATGAAAAGATTGTTAAACAGATCAGGTAGAAATGATTCCATTTTCAGTTACTGAGTTAATGAGAAGTTTAAATTAATAAACAATAAGCTTAATTATCAGTAATTAAGTTTTTGACTGATCAGGGTGTGCAAGAGGTGTAAACACAGAAAATTTGAGAGTGTTGCTTTACCTTCTTCATCTTTTTCCACAGTGAAATCAATTTTTGCTTCATAACTGGATCATTCTCCATATCTGCCCTTCTCTGGCACCTTCTGTAGAAGCCATCCCTGTATTTCTTCCACTCTTCCCTGAACACCAAATATAGCATCTGGTAGAAAACATTAATCATGAAATGTATTAATTTGAAGTTAAAGAAGAATATCAATCAAAGATAGGCACTTTAACTCACGGTCTCAAAAGTCAAAATTCATGAAGTCAAGGCAAATATGAAATATATAACACAAGTGGAGCATATATAAATATAATCTAACAAATGCATGCCCACGTACCACATTTACATTAAAACTTCTCTAGTTAATTTGTTAATTACATCTCACTACATTGTAATATCATTCAATTATACCAAAAAGCTCAAATTAAAGTTAATTCAAAAGTAGTCTCAGAAGCATTATTGACAGTAATAATGTTTTAATAAACTTCTTCCTCATGCATATATGCACTTCATTTCTCACTTGACAGTGTTTGTAGTCATTCTTTTCTCCCGGGGACACATTTACAGTATTGTCTATCATTATTATACTCACCATCAATTAAAAAGAAATAATGTTTGATCTTACCAAATGTGGGATTAGCATCAATGACAATAGTTCTATCATCCACCTGCCAAAAACCTTCAATAGCCAAACCTGGAGAACATATTGTGGTTTCATTAATGACCCTGGTTGTGCAACAATTAAAAAAAGAACAACTTTACTGTCATATTTCACTATATAGAAAAAAAAAGAACATATTGTGGTTAATAAATATTAAAAAAGAGAATCTGAAGAGTAACGGTTAATAATGAACACGATAACAGTGAGGACTAAAATATAAAACACAGAAGTAATGTTGTCTATTTCTAATATCTATGTCCTTTAAGATTTCTGGTTGGACTAAAATGAACTTTCAAATAATGTTTATGGGTCAGTTCAGGAATTTAAGCTCAGGGGCCAAATTTAGAGAAAAACAGATTCATAAGCGCATAGATTGAAATAAGAATACAGACACAACCAAACCTAGCAATTCGAATTATGACTATGGAGGAAATATCCCCAGAAATCGCAACTCAGATTCATAAGAAATCGCAACTCAGAAATCCCAATTCGAATTATGTCAATCCTGCAATAGAAAGTTGAGAGATGAAAAAGAAAACTTTGATTTTGACCTTGATCACATCCGTTCTTCGGAGGATGAGAAAAACGACTGTTGCTGTAGCTATGGCTGACGACGGCGAAAGGTTGAGGATGGACGACGGTGTTCGATAGGGCTTCTCCTTGTGGCCTGCGTCTTTTGGATGAAAACTGATGCTTGAAAAAAATTTGTAGGTTAGGGTTTAAGGGAGAGAGAAGAGGAAGGTCGGAATTAAAGGAAGAGGAGGAGATATTAGGGTTTGTGAATTAGGCGAAGAGGAGGAGATATGGATTGGTATTTGAATTTGGGAGAGAAGAAGGTCGAAAAACAAAATGTGGCCTGCGTTTTGATGAGGTGTGAATTGTGACTGAATTTGGGAGAAGAAGGATTAGGATTAGGATTTGGTGAGGGATGAAGGAGGGAGCTGCTCGCGGGTTAAATGGCAAGATGTGGTCAATTCAAAATTTAAATGAAAATTGAGGCTATTGAGGAAAGTCAGATGCCGCCAAATTGATTTTGGAAATTTTTGTAAAAAAAAATAATAATAACAGGTGTCAGCTGCAAAATGATTGTGTGAAGTTGAACAGTAACAACACAATCAAGGAGGCGCCGACACGTGTGAGGAGCAGAAGCTAAAAATGTAGAATATATTAGATTAGATATGTACTCTAATATGGCCAAAAAAATCACATTTGGCCAAGAAAAAAAAAAAAGACTGAAAATCACATGTACTCTATTATGGTACTACTTTCTGGGTTAATACTGATTTTCGGCGGCGAGAAAATTCATGACGATATTGAGAGGGAAAAACCGCGATACATAAAAAATAATTTAGGAAATATACTCATTTCAGTTACATTTTAGTTAGAGTGATTTCAGCCTTACCATAAAGAAAAACAACTCTTCAATTCGTTTCCTTTTTCAATCACTCTGTTTTACACTATCACAATTCACACCACCTCAATATAAAACAAGGTTATTGTGAGAGAAACAAATTAAATCTGCGGCTGGGTGCTGAGAAGACGGTTTTGAAGAAAACGACGCGTCGTATCAAGAGATGGGAGAGGCGGAGGGTACTGTTACGACAAAGATGATGACGGCGTCGGTGAAATGCTATTGCTGCGGATTGATGGAGGAATGTACGGTGGCGTATATCGGAGGAGTGAAGGAGAAATACGACGGTCGTTGGATATGCGGGTTGTGCGCGGAGGCAGTGAAAGAGGAGAGAGAGAAAGAGAAAGAGATAACGACAGTGGAGGCACTGAAACGACACATGATGTTTTGCGAGAAGTTCCGATCGTCGTCGCCGGAAAACTCAGGGCATCATTTGATTGTGGCGATGAAACGGCTGTTTCTGAGGACGTTGGATTCTCCGGCGAGGAAAGACAAAAGTAGGCTGACGTGTCGTCCGCTCGGTAGATCTCAGAGTTGCTTTCCGACCATGTCCTCCGGCCACCACACTCAGACTAAGCCTGATCAGTGATTATCGTTAATCGAGGTTGTATTAACGTCTGGTACTGTTAATTGAGTGCTTCATTGTTGTGTTGGAATTTTAGGTTTTATTTTAGGGGTGATTTTTTAGATTTGAAATTGGAGTGTGGAATTGAACTCCTTACTTGACTTTCTCAATCGAATGATATTCGACGACTTTGCTTAATTTCTAATAAGAAAAATCTCATTTCCTGATTTCTCCATTGTGCTTTGTCATATAAGCCTATGTATGCGAATATGCGATGTCTCTCTTTGTTGTTTACTACTTGTTTTGTTTTGTCTTAATTAATGTCGTATTTTATTGATAATGGTTACAAAAATTGAAAAATGCTAGCGCGCTAAGGACCTTTCTAGTTAAGTTGAGTGGAATGTGAGCCTAAAGAACTTATTGGAACAATGTAAGGAGAGGATTTTCTATGAACTTACTCTCATAATAAAGTTAGTTAAAGCTTTAGAATATCCTAAAAGAGTTAGGACAGAATTGTAAGTTTTTAACATATGAAATTGGATCTTTTAAATTTGATTTGTGTGTGATTCTCTATATTTGGATAGCTTTTAACGGTTCGATCTTGTGCTTGCCGTTAAGATCGCGCCATATGGCGGGCTCATTTTATGAAACGCGCCATTTCATTAAATGAAACGGCGCGTTTTGTGATTATTTTGTCTAGCGTTCCAATTATATGAAATTTAAAGATACAGGATTCGAGATTCGGGATTCGAGTCCCTAACATATAATTGAAGTTAGGATTTTTTTTTGTTATATAGTTAAGACTTAGGAGAGAAAAAGGGGCAAGATTCCATAGATGTGAATTCTTAGAATTTCAAGCTGTTGTATATTTGTAGTCAATGGATGTAATGACAATGACAATTGTACATTAATTAGTGATTATCCAAGGTGACAATCCAAGTATATCTAATGTAATTTGATTAATCCTTTAGGATTTGGATTTGATGAATGTTAAAATATTTCGAAGATAAAATGTATATTTGAAAAGGTATATAATATAGTATATTTTAATTAATGTTGAAGATTCATCTTCCTTCCTTTCATTTTCTACAAAAAGCCTTGTTCTGTTAATTTTGAAGCCTTGAAAAAATCATGACCGCCCAATTTATATCTCTTAATAGAATTTTGACACATGGTGGGCAATTTAAATGAAACGCTGCGTTTTAATGATGATTTATGAAGGAAATGATTTATGAAGGAAAATTCAATGCAGAGAAATGCATGACTTGGCAATTATAGAGGATCGGATCGAATTACTTGTTATTATTAAGAAGGATGTACATGTGAAGTAGAAAAAGATAATAAAAGAAAAGATGGTAAATATCCAATTGGATGATGAGTATATATCCAATTGAATTGTTGAAAAAGAGTTTCATAGGCTCATAGGCATAAATAGTTTGAATTTGAAATTTTTGAATCTTTAGTTACTGTGGATTTAAATTTAGCCACAACTTTCATATTTCCTTTAATTCTATATTTTGTTCAAAACGTAGCGTCACACAGAAGAAAGAAATGACACAACTTCATAAGACTATACCACTGCAGAGAACCTGGCATAACAATTTTATCTGAATTCTGTATGCTAATTCTACCCTTCTTCAATTTATCATGCATGACTTAGAACTTAGAAGCTGATGGGTTTAGATCTCATAAGTAAGATTATTTGCACTCGTCAGTATCAACTATATATGAATTTTCATAATTATTGATGTGTCTGATCATTTCGATCCTTCTTCTGTTGAAAAATTATTTTACTGAGCTTAATCAATTAATAGACACTTGATTTTAGTTAAAATGATTGAATTTATACTAGTCTAATATATATAACTATGATACATGTGAATATTAAGTATGATTAATAGGTTTTGGTCTTCCATTGTGATTGAATTTTCGATGATGAGTAAGTGTAGTGTAGGATTAATGAACTGACGACTCATGATGAGTTGTTAACTGTCAATCTTCAACATATATAGAGGTTAAGAAGTTTTCTCTTCAATGTAATCTAAGTTTAACTTACTTAATCTTTCCATTAAGACAATCAGAGTAGATAAAGCAAAGAAAATCGGCCTGGCCTCTACATGAGAGACAAGAGTTAGCATCAATTATTATATGTTATTTTATAAGAATATTGCTGTTTTATATTCTATATATGAACTTGTTAAAATTCCAATAATATCTTCTCCTTTCTCACTTAATTTGATGGTTTCTCTCTGTGCATGAGAATATAAGACAAGACGGGGGCTCCAGTTAATATGTCTCAAATAATTGAATGTTATGTCTGCTTTATGATTAGCATGTTTCACTCTGATTAGCAAATGCTATATATTTGCGTTAAAGTTTTGTTGAATAATAATTATGTGGCTGCAACTATGATGTTGTATATGAGAATAATTAAGAACTAATTACTCTGTCAATCCATATTTACATCAAATGTACTGATTAAAACTAATCATTGAATTATTGATTTTAATCTTATTTAACTAATTCTCAGAAGCCACTGCTCTACAAGTACAACTATACAACTTCAACTATGATGTTGTTCGATACCTCCAATAAAAATGTCTGATGGACAAGACTTTTGAGAAACTTATTTTAAAGACTAAACTAACAGCATTGGAGAGGCCTGATAATGTAAAATAGGAAGAATCTCAAGAAGGCATTGAATAAACAAATTAAGTAGAGGATTAATTAATAGGAGTTTAAGTACTGTCTATACCTTGATTACTTCTTAATCTCATTTCATGTTATAGCCCTGTTTGAATTGATCTATGCACTATTTTAATACACTTGTCTCCTGCTATCTCAAATGATATCAGTGATGATTTTATATATCTTAAGTTCAAATGTTATTGTTATTAGGAATACTAAGATATCAAATTATCTTGTACATTGCATATAATGATACATGCCTACATTTTAGAATCATAAAAGTAGAGAACTTGGGCCTTATTCAATGGAGAAAAACATAAAACCGCAAGTATCTTCAAAGGAAAAGAAAAAGCCCTGGCTCCAATATTATCATAGCAGACTTGGTATTTAAAGTATCGGGCCAAGTTAACATCAGGCCCGATTGAATCTGTCTATAATTAATCCTAGGAGAGTTACATGTATGTTTGAATTTATCTTTTTGTATGTATGGCTTTATGACATTTTCCTATGAAAAAATTTGATCATCCTGCCAAAAAATAAAAAATAAAAGAGAGAAAACAAAAATCTATTTTCATATTAAATTTTGTTTATATTATTCTCTTATGGTTGATTATGTAACAATAAGCCAATGTGAAGAAGTACAAAATATAAAAGCAGAAAAGAGAGATATAATTCAATAATTAAAAACATTAAATTTTTAAAAACGATGTAAAAAAAAAAAACTCAATAAGAATAATTCATACTTCTAAATTCGTTTCATTCATATTTGAAATGAGAGAGGAATGATCAATTTTACTTGTTTAATCATAAAATAAACTAGGCGAACCAGCTCAATCCAACAAAAATTGGAAATTTTCAACTCACTTAAAAATTAAAATTTTAACACACAAACTCAACGTTGATCTGATTCAACACATCTCATAGTCTCAGTTTGAAATTCAAATAGCAACAATAAGTACTCGTTTGTGCATTTATAGGTAGGGGCCTCTGGAATGAGGCTTATCCGGTTAGTGGTTACATTAAATTTTTTTTTTTGGACTACATGTTATATTATTAATGATGTCTCTTTCTTGTTTTTGGGCCATCTTTTAATATGCCTTATCTCTTGGGAGGAGGTTCTTTTTTTCACAATCATTGAGAAGAGAGGCTTAGTAATTTTCTAGAATTCCATTGAAAATTAAAAATAGAAGAGAAGAAAAAATATGTTGAGATTAATTGAAAATGGAGTTGTTGAGATTGATTGATGAAGTAACTTGTTTGAATTTAAAGTTGTGAATGAGCAACACTATAATGGGGCTTAATGCTAGTTTAAAAGTGCACAAGTTAATACATTTTATCTTTAAGTATTGTATTTGACTTATTAATTTCTCCTTTTTTTTTTTTTGAATTTTAGAGTTCTTCTCATGTAATTTTGAAGGTATAATTAAAATAATTTCTTTATGATGTACTTAGGATATGATTGAAAAAATAATATGATGTAAAAAAATTTGCATGGTCTTTGTTCTAGTTGTCTTTTTACAACATTCATGGATATTTCTTTTCCAACTTGAGTTTTCCATGTTAATTTTTTCAAATCAATAATACTATCAAAACTTATAGCCTAATAAATATATTAATTTGATTTTTTAATGAATTAAATTGTATATTTTAATATTTCAAAATATAAGTTGAATGATATTTTAATAATCAAATTATTAATTCACTTAAATATTTTCCTTCAAGAATATGGTTAACTTTTCTGGTTCAATATACTGTTGAGTATTAACTATGGACAACACAGTAAAAATTTGAACATGAATTTATTAGCTTATGATTAACCCCTCTTGCTAAACTCAACCCAAAGTATTAAGTATGTTAACTCTTTTAAGCATGTATATATCTAGGGATGGCAATTTGGGTGAATATTTAAGATACCCGTTCGAATCCACCCGTAAAAAATATCCGATATTTGTCAGATAGGATACGGATATTGAAAAATAAAAAATTAACTATCCGGTATCTGTCCGAAATGAATGAATAGTTAGGATACCTGGTATCCGATACCCTATAATATAAATATTTTATACATTTTTTACTATATTTTTAACTAATTTATTTTAATTAACAGATATTGGGTATCAGATATCCTATATATCCGATTTTTGAATTAGGATATCCTATCCTATATCCATTATTTTAGGGTATTTCGGATATTTAAGGTACTCGTCGGATATCGAATATCGGATACATAGAATACAAATATTGAAAAAAAAAATACAAATACGAGTAGTAAAAAAATTGCGAATACCCACCCGATATGATCCCTATGTATATATCCATAATTGTTGGAGAATACATAGAGGACAAATTGTTATCCATGATATTGTCGTGAAGAAAGTGAAAGTGAAAGCCAAAGCCACTTGGCCTTAAATTCCCGCGGAATAAGTCGAGACTCCAGATCAGTCGCAGGCGTGAAGAAAGATGATGATGATGATGCACATGACCTTCTATTGGAGCAACAAAGTGACCATCCTCGTCGATTCATGGAGGACTGATTCATGGATCAGTTATGCCCTCACTCTTCTCGCCTGCCTCCTCGCCTCTTCTTTCTACCAGTACCTTGAGAATCGCCGTATTCGCTTCAAGCTTCTTTCCTCCCAGAAGCAAACGCAGATCCATATCCCTTTTCTCAGGCCAAATCTCGCCGCCGCCGACAAACCTAAACTCGAATTCAAGCTCGTCGGCGCCGTTCNACTCAAGCATTTAATGCCAAGATATTGGCATTAAATGCTAGGATCCGTGAAAGCACGTGACAGGACAAGAAGGACACGCAAAAGGACCAAAACGCCCCCTGCGCGCAGACCAACCCATGAAAAGCACTCTTGGCTATCACTGACAACCAGGAGAGAAGGTTGGAAATCCCACCGTACCCTGGCAGTGATAGCTGTCACGTCAAAAGCAGAAACCTACACCAACCCCCTTTTCCTCACACATCCCGAGTACACCCCGAACGTCTCAGAGGGAGACCTCGTACGAACATGAGACAAAAGGGAAGGAGGATAAAAGGAAAGGGGGACTACCTTTCTAAGGTAACGACTCTCTCTCTCTAAAAATATTCAAACTCTCCAGCTTTCTCTCACTAACTTAAGCATCGGAGAAGAATCGCAGGGAACCCCCTGTGCATTCTCGTTTGCAGGTTCCGACGACCCCTGCTGGCCGGAAACTGCCCTCTACTGTGAACTCAAGGTTAGATTTATCCTAATCCAGCTTTGTAGTTTTCATTGTCCATTACTCCTTTCCCGACGTGTTCTTGCTTCTGACGGTTGAAGATGACGAGGCGTCCTCTAAGTTTGTTGAGGGACACGTGCCTTATCCGAATGGTAGGTAATTTCTCCGACTGGTAGGTTATCTGTCGGAATTCATATAGTACAAAACACGTTATACAGTTATAGAATAAAGAATATAAAGCTGGATAAAAGGATATATCATACTCATGTAGTTCGTAGTACATTTGTAGTATTTTTACTTTAACCTATAAACACTAACAAAAATGAGCCGATAACTGGTATTAGAAAATAGATAGAAAAAGAAACACCTATACTTAAATACTCAAGGTTAATAGTTGTAAGACATGAATTAATGGTAGGCTGCTAAGCCCATTCTTCCTTTTTTGTCCTTTTATTTTTTTAACTACTTCAGTAATGGGTATAGCCACATCATCGAGATAGATCCACAAAATCCACACATGAGCAGGCCAATCCACCGATTTCTATGAGACGCATGAACATCAGCATCAAGCATAAAGATTGCATGGAATGAAAGCTGTCAGGTCAGGAGGTCATTGTTCGTCTAGGAAAACAGTATCTCAGTGAGCTATATAATTCAAAATGCCAAAATATGGTAGAGATGATCCTGTAATGTCCTTTGACTATCGTTGATCTCCAACTATTAATGACACTAATTCACTTTCTTGCTGCTGGTTCTTGTACTTGAAGTTGTTTAGCCACATACGAAGTCTCTCTGGCAAGTACCTGATCAAAAGAATGTGAATTAATGTTAAGAGAAAAGAGCAAAAAGATATCATCAGTCATCAAGAAAAGATGGTAAAACATGGAAAAATGACAAAGGTTGCTTAATTGCAAGAATCTGAGGTGGAAGAAGATACTAGGACATCATGGATTTTGAAACTTCAGCATTGATCTAAGTGGCTTAAAATTAACTGCCTTAGCACTAATAAAGCGGTGATTGTCAATCCATGAATTGAGATTTTTTATCAATAAGAGATAAGTAACCTAAAGAACAAGAAGGGTGGTAAGTTCTAGATTTGAATCTTGCCAGTTGACGACGGTAGCAAGAACACAAAGTCGTATAAAGAATAGAGTAGGTGGTAAAGCAGCCACAAATAGATGGGCCACAAGATTCGGCATTTATCAAGTGATGTTTGTTAGAAGTTAGAATAGAACACACTTACATGTCCAATCTTTCACAAACAGCACGACGAACAGAAGCATTGAGCCCATATGCTATTGAGTTGAAGAGGCCCTGCAACAAGTAGACAAATTGTGCAAGATTACAATACATAAAATTTGTACTAAGGGATGCCAATTTGCCGATTTCACTGGGTGGAAATCACATGCAATAGTCCAGGAACACGGAAAATGATTAACTGGAGTGATGCCAAAAGATTCTTTTGTCTCTAACTTTAAGTTTGAAAATGTTGCAGAAAACCAGTGCAATCAAAGAAACTTCATTTATAATGATGAATTTATTACCATGTTATAGAAGAGATGAGGCAGACAATAAAATAAGGAAAGCGTAAAGTGTTGATCAATAAAAACTTGATGTTTGAAATGGAATTATGTCAAACAACTAAGAGGCTTGACACACACATAACACATTTATCTCTACTCAGAGATGGGCAGTACTTTGACCAAAAGATTAGTTACCATGGAATGACAAAAATAACAAATGACGCTGAGTTGCCAAATAAGTAATAAAGCATTTAATGACGAACGACAAATAAAGATTAAAACAGCAAGTATGTCGATCAAAAGATACCATAAGAGCGGCCATCCCAACATCAAGAAGTGAAAGCCAAAAACTCTTATGGCCAGGCTCAATGAAATCATGTATACGGTTAATAGTGCCAAAAGCCCATGATCCTATTAAAATCAGTGGATAGTATCCCCATCGGTTCAGAGCCTGCAACGTCAAACATAAAATATAAGAAAATCGTTCAATACGGATGATGAGACAGGTCATAATAATATTACCTCAAGCAATAGGTTTGAGCATGTGTTTAATATAACATTCACGTATGAAATCAAAACCAACGAGAACCACATCAGAAACCGTAAATGATTACAATATAAAATACCTTCATGTTGTCTCTTACATCCGAGACATGAACTCGATCTGACATACCAACTGCCATCTGAAATTTACCAGGAAAAGTTAAGGACCGAAAAGGTGGAAAACAAAAAAACTTTATCTTTGTTAAAGAATCAGAAAAGTTTACATACACGGGTTGCATTGTTCAACATGCGAATAACTTGAAAGTAAGTAAATCCATTATAAAGAATAGCACCCCACAGTGGCATGTAAAATGTTATAAAATGAACTGCCTGCATAAAAAAGGAACATATGAAGACAGAAGAAAGATAATAGTTGCATTGTTCAACAAATAGTCTAATTTAAATACAGTAGAGATGAAGTGTAAAAGTTGCATAAAATTGAGAGGGTATAACCGGTGTGTTGTCATTGTTCAATATTCATCAGTATCATCACAAAAAAAGGTTGGATGGTGCCACTAAAAAGAGCATAGTAGGCCCCTAACAGAAGTTTGAAAACAGTGCTGTCTTATATTTTACAAATTCCTTACTCTCTCATGAATGGACTTCTGTCAGCCATTTATTTCAACTGCAAGTCATGCTAATTGCTAAGAACTGTATATTTGATTTTAGAGCAATGCAACAAAGAAAACATTCTGCTGATAGGAAACTACTAGGTTTTTACTTACACTTCTAGATATAAGATGTAACATTACACAAATAGATAACATGAAATCCAGTTACAAATTAAGGACCCATTGTATGTCATGTTTAAAGAGAAAGAAATATGAAAGTCTGCAGAAAGTCTCACGGATTAAAAGACATAAAGACAGCGTAAATCAGCACTCCAGAAAATACTTGCCTTCCCTGTACGACCTGTTTGAGTCCAACACCATGCATCAAAATGTTTATGGTCATTACCAAAGGAGCGTATGACTGTCATAACTAGGGAAGTACCTGTCAATGGTAAGAACTAAAAACTATGTCAAATTAGCTCCCTGTAATTAAGTGGCTGGACGAATGGGTGGAAATGTAGATAGTATTTGGAACTTGGACATTAGCTCAACTCTCAAAGTTGAAGTTCAACTATTAAAAATAAATTCAATCAAAAAACGCATACCCCAAACATACAGGTGAAACATAGCCTCCAAATCTTCAACATCTGCTTTGTGCCTTACAACAGTACGATGAAGGGTAAAAGCAATTGTTGTAGTCCATAGGAACGAAGCCACACAAAAGAAATGCGTGCTATATCCCTGAGCATAACAAAAGAAACCTTTGGATGGGTCCCTGTATCAAAATGAAACTTCTATCAATCACATAACGAACAACATCAGTAGATACGTACATATGAAGAAGACTGCACTTGATTCAGCAGGCATACCCTACTATGTTGAAGAAACTGCAGAGCATGTCCTGCACTAGGAGAATATGTCATAAAGAGCATTATATCTAAGGCTCAGAGGAAGAGAAAAATGCAAAACTGAATCACACAACACCGCTAATGAAATAGCAAACCAATGCAACCTACTTTATTAAGAAGAAAAAGATGTAGCTTATACAAATCATTAACGTTATTCAAGTTAACAACTTTGACAGCTCTCATTCTGCATGGAGAAGCTCGCAATAAACGGCCTTGAGCATTTTTTGATAACCAGACTCCTAATTCCAGAGCTAATCAGAATTATTACTTAAGTAAACTAACTACACCTACTTCAGCAGTTCAGCGTGACACATACCAAAATTCACTAGGAAAGTAGATATAATTCTTTGTTCGTCTTTTCGTTCCAACATCAAATTGATTTAATCAATGAGATCTAACGACTAAAGGCCACAAGAATTATAATACGAAAAAGATGAAATCTAATAAGAACAACAGGAATTTAGGTGTAAAGGCCAACGACATTATTACAAACCTAACATCCATAAATGTTCTTAATGTAGACTACTTAAAAAGAATTTCAATAAGCATCTCTACCAGGCATTTCGATTACATAAAAAGGTATCAAGTTTTTGAGTTAGGCGAAGAATGAATTTATAAAATGAGGAAGTAATCGGATTTAGATCTGATAGGAAATCGAAAAGGAGGGGGAAAATGCATACGGAGAGGGCGAGGTAGAAAACGAGCTTGAAAGAAAACTTGCGTAGGTCCTTGAAGAGGAAGTAGCAGAGAACAATGAAGGCGGAGCCGAGGAATGAAAGCGTGGAGGCTCCGGTGTTGACAGTCGTCAGAATCCGGCGATCGTGCGGCGTGAGAGTGCCGGCGACTGCCACTGAAGTCGCCATAATGGAATGAGAATCAGTGATCACCGATCAGCGTGTTGACCCTGTAATGTATTCTGTGAGTCTCGTTCTTTCTAGTTTCTACCTCCTCTTTCTTTCTTTCTTTCTTTCTTTCTGGTACAACTCGCGCGAATATAACTGTTTCAGACGAATTGGATTAATACGTTTCAAGTGTTTAATTTACCTAATTTCTCTAATGCATTATCAACTCGGGTAAATTACACTTGAGGACCTGTTTTATAGACCGATTTTACTTTGGTACCTTATTCTTTCAAAAGTAACACTTTGATACCTTGTTCTTTGCACCGTTAATATTTTGGTGCCCTATTTTACAAAAGTGACATTTTGATACATTGTTCTTTGCATCGCTAACACTTTGGTACCCTGTTTTATGGACCGATTTCACTTTGGTACCATGTTCTTTCACGACTTGTTAATTTGTTTTATCTTTCTTACAATACCAATGTGTTAACGGTGCAAAAAACAATGTACCAAAATGTTAATTTTGAAAGAACAGTGTATCAAAATGTTAATGGTGCAAAGAATAGGGTACCAAAGTGTCACTTTTGAAAGAACAGGATACCAAAGTAAAATCGGTCCATAGAACAGGTACCAACCTGTAAATTACCTTTATTATAAATGTACTTAGAGGTTAATGCGCTTGCTTAACAAGTGTCGTTTTCAGCTTTTGGGCGTAGAATGCATCGTTTCATTTTCTCCTCCATCATTCATTGGCTCTCAGTTGATAATTTGCAACATTAGAGTAAAATTTTATTGTAACTTCAATAAGCTGTTTGTGCCAAAAACTATAGCTTACAAATTTTGTATTAGGGCGAAATTCCTTCCTAGACTCACATAATAACAGAATAGGGACCAAACTGCATAATTTGATTATGACTAGCTTCATATTTAGATTCCCCTACTAAACCGTAATTGTTACATTTTGATTAACAATTTTTCCATCATTATATCATTATTAAGTAAAAAATGATAAATTTTTAAATAAGAGTGCAATACTCTATTAACCCCCACTAACTATTTAGTGGACATAGATACTTTGTGCACTACAAGTGTAATGCTAAGGAAGAAAGGAACAGTTAGAAAAAAAAATAATTTAAGGAGACATATCTTTCTAATTGTTCATTTCTCCCTCAACACTATAGGTGTAAAGCGTTACAAGCGATCTAAATTCAAATTCGTATTTAGTATATATGTATTCTTAAGTCTTGAATTCAATATTATTAATTAAGTTTAATTAACCTCCAAGCAGTTAATCTATATATTTAATGATACATTTGAATTTTATTATGGTGAAGCAATTGTGACACTTATTTTAATGTGATCTATGGTTATCTATAATAATAGATCATAGATGATTTATGTAATTTAGAAGGAAAACAAAAGGTAAAAAAACAGCTTGATTCAATGTTGCGTCATGTATGATGTTTTGATCGATTATACTATCTGCTCCATTCATATAGAGGAACAAATATATTATCATCCTATCTATTTCCACATAGAAACTACTAAATTATAATATCTGGTTTGATACGATCGAATTAATTAACAATTTAAAATCAGAGTGGTGTATTAGAAGAAGAGGATCGAATGTGGACAATATGAAGAGAAGATCAAGGATGAAGGTTAAGTATTTTATTAAACACATGGAGCAACAAACATTGACAATGACATCGTAACCGTTGGGTGCTTCTTGTATTATGGAGAAATTATCAACAATTAGTGGTTGAGTAGTTATTGACGATCCATGCTACTAATATTCTTAATTAAATCATTGAGTGCTGCTGAGATCATACGTTTCTCCGTGAATATGAAACGCTGACCTTGAGGAAACCATGCGTTAGGTTTATATCATGTAAACCTAGCTTAATTACCATTAATGATCATTAATCAACATGACTTAAAAAAAATATATTAATGCCTTCCATCTACGGAGTTGGGTCTAAGAGAAATAAAGGACTAATCTCTTACTCCCTCTGTCCAAAATACTTGCTTTTAAAGGTAAATACACACAAACTAAGGAAATGATTAATTTATCTAAAATGAAAAGAAAATAAGTTTAAAAGACTAAATTGTCCTCATTAAATTACCCTAATTACTCTTACTAATTCAATGTCTTTGACTTATAATAGGGATAAAATGATACAAAAATAATTAGTGCTCTCTTGATTTTGTAAAACATCAGATATTTTAGGAAAAAAAAAATCCTCCAACAAAGCAGATATTATGGGACAGAGGGAGTATAATATATTGAACTTAGTTTTGAGAGAAAGTCTTTCAATGGAACTAGCTACATTAACGAGGTCTCAAACTTAAATTTTTATTCAAATGATACCAAATTGCCCATCACTTAGACAATTAGACCAACCCCGCATTGATACTAATAAATTAAAACTCATATAACTTCATTTATTTATACAAATTTCGCTCTTTCCCTCTGGCATGTGACTTTAGAAGAAGTAGCTAGAGGAATAAGAATTAGCCATGACCTTTACTCATAATAATAAACAATTTTATTTTTCAAGTTGGGTCTTCTCCAACCTATGACAATTTGAGCTCTTGCAATTTTTCTTCACAATTCTCCTATTTAATTTTCCAAACAAAAAAAAGTACCATGTTCAACTCTAGAGACACAATTATTATTGTTGAAGGAGTTAGTCTTCACACTAGAGGCTAGAGGTGTATTTAGGAAGATTGATTGATAATTGTGAGTCTCCAAATTGTGTCTCCAAATTGCATGTCTCTACAATTAGGCATGTCTCTACTTACATTATATTCCACCTTCATATATAATGAAGGTGAGTGAAACTATAATACATCCCTCTGAATTCTAAATGCTAATACTAGCTAACTTTGGTTGACGGCAACATACACAAATGGCTTGATAATGATATCATCATCAAAATGCTGAAGTGGGTCCAAAATGTTGACCACATCACTCATAGTGGGTCTTGGGTTAGGGTGGTGGGTCAAGCACTTGTGAGCCAAAGCAGCCACCTTGTGAGCCGCTTTCACAGGAAATTGGCCTTCAAGTCTTGGGTCAATGAGCCTATGCAGCTTCCTATGGTCCCTTAAAAGTGGCCTTGCCCATTCCACAAGGCTATGTTCTCGATTAGGCCTAGTTTTATCAACTACCCTTTTTCCTGTGATCAATTCTAATAGAACCACTCCATAGCTATACACATCGCTCTTTGTTGTAAGATGACCTGTCATTATGTATTCTGGTGCAGCATAGCCTTGTGTGCCCATCACTCGTGTGGTCACATGTGTGTCTTCACCCTCTGGACCATCCTTTGCTAGCCCAAAATCTGATATCTTTGCTGTGTAATCCTGGGTTTAATGGAAGATTATTGCATTATGATATGAAAAGTCCAACGTTGAATACAAGACAAAATACTTCTTTGTACATTAGTAGAAATGTAGAATCTGAATTTAATGCTGTGTGCTTCAAGTCTTTGTTTAAAGTATTATTGTTGTACCCTGAATGATTCTATTTGTTGATTTTCTTATGGCACAAGCAAGATCTTTTTTCAAAAAGATAAGAGTAAATTAATGAGTTGGTCCCTGAAAAATAATAAATTTCTCAATCCAATCTCTAAAAGATTAAATTGAAAGATTTAGTCCCTCAAAGATACAATTAAAATCAATTTGATCCTTTTGTTGGGATATTATAATTCAAATTTAACAATTTAATATAATTTTTCAACATCAATTGTTGAGTATAATGTCAACAAAATTTAGAATCGCATTAGATTTATCATTGAATTTTAGTTCATATCTTTGATAAAAAAGATTAAATTGATTGTAATTACAGCATTTGGGGACTAAGTCTTATAATTTTGTCTTTTAGGGACTAAAGTGAAAAACCCACCATCTTTTAGGAATCAAGTCATGATTCAAAACTCACATTTTTCTGATGATGATGCAGCACAAGAGCAGAGAATATAGAACAGAACATATATATATATATATATATATATACATACCGAGTCTAGTAAGATATTTGAAGTCTTGAAATCTCTGTAGATTACAGGCTTGTCATCTTCATGAAGGAAAGCTAAGCCTTTGGCTGCTCCTAATGCAATCTTCATCCTGGTTGACCAAGGCAAGGCAGCAGAGTATCCTGCATATATAATTTATTTCAGCAAAACAAAGAGTTAATTAATTAACACTTAACGCCACTAATCGAGTTCTGTTTTTTAGCACTAAAAACTTGCAATAACTTCCACATACTTCTGAATAGTTGGTTCTCCAAGCTGCCTCTAGCCATGTATTCATACACCAAAAGCCTGTGTTCCTCTTCATAGCAATACCCAATTAAATTAACCAGATGTGGATGTCTTAGCTGTCCCAGAAATATGATCTCTGCCTATATTTAGAAACCCAGAAAAAAGTCAGCATATATAGAAATTGAATAGAAATAGATGGAGTTTTGTTTTTGTTACATTTAAATCCTTAAATTAATTAAAAAATTATGATTTAGTCCCTAGATATTGGAAATGTATTATTCTTATCTCTAATGTTTTTACAAATATAAACTATATAGTATTATAGTCCTATGGATGATGTTTCAGGGACTAAATAATTTATGTCAAATAGTGTATTTTTAATATTCAATGACTAAATTGCAGTTTTAAGACAAATCAAAGAACTGAAAAATGGGTTTAGTCTTTTTTGTTTGTTAGGGAAAACTAACCAGCCACTCCCTGTGACCTTGCAAACCATCCAAGTCTAGCCTTTTAACAGCCACAGGCTGAGCCTTCAAACCAGGCCTGAGCTTATCATCAACGAACCCTTTGTACACAGGTCCGAACCCACCTTCACCTATCACATTACTCCATGAGAAATTATGGGTTACCTCTCTTAGCTCTTCTAAACTGAATGTATGAAGCTTTGGACCAGCCATGGAGGTTGAGAGATCATCAATGGCTTGTGGGGAGCTTGAAATATTGCTAATGTCAGAGAGACATAGCCTCTGGAAAGAACCTTGTTGCTTCAAAATCTTCTTCTTCTTCTTGGATTCCTTCAATGGGCATTTACGGTTATTGTTGTAGCAAATTAACACCAACATGAAGGACTTCCATGAAATCTTTTTCTTTGAAGTCATCGATCAATATATGTTATGATCACAATATTGTAACAATTAACAAAAAAAGAACACTTTTTGGTGTTAAGTGAAAAACAGAGATATTTATAGTACATAGATTCGCCAACTACCCTCAGAAAGGAGATTCCTTGACTTTTAGACCTTTTGATTATGGATGCCAGAAATTACAGTATATGCATGAACGATCCTATTTTTAATTTTATTCTAAGTTTTTTTTAATTTTCAAGTGATTTGAATTGCCTACCTATTGACTCCTTTGTACATACCCCTATATCTATATGCCTAAACTCATCCCGTGTATATATATATATACGTATTATTTATTTCTGTGTTGTATAGATGTTGATATACATTCCCCGCGAAGCTCGCAGAATAAATGTATTTGATATTATATAATAGTACATCATCAAGTGCTAAACCAACAATTCCATTATGTATTTAATTATTTTTTTTATATAAAAGGTTGGTTTTTGTTTAATTAAAGAAAACAAATGTTATATATGGTATGTGGGATTAATTGCTGAATATGGTATGGTAGAACAGACTGAATTATAATAATATCAGAATTGTTTTTGGTTGGTATATATTCCTTTGGATTGTTGTTGATGGCATGTTAAGATCACAGTACTATAGCAACCGGACAACCAGATTGTTTCTTGGAATTCCTATAAGGTGGTGTAACCAAAGACAGCTTCTAGAACTTTTAGGTTAGGAATTCACAATGGGATTGCTCTACACGTTATTAACTTTTTATTAGGTCAAATTGTACATTTGGTCCATTTATTTAGGGTGAGTTGCAATCCATCTCTTTATTTTTTTTTAATTACAAAATTGGTCCTATAGGGGTTGGATCTAATAAATAATCCATTAAGTTTTCACTTTTTTTTTACTAACACGTGTTGGATCTAGAAAAAGGAGCTAGTCTCCTCCAACGTGGTAAACTCAGGTTGGAATCCCTGTTAAGAAAAATGTTCACATTTAGTGTTCGACGATGTTTCGAATATGATTGCCAAGCTAGAAAACAAAAATCACTTTAATCCCGAAAACTAGACGTGGTCATATATCTCTTGTTTCGAGTTCGAAAATGACGAATTCGAAGCTACATGTTGCTTTTGATGAATCTTTTTTCTTTTAAGTTCAATTGGTGTCCAATAAAATCAAATCGAGCCTTGAAAGTAAATCAATCATTTCATATATTTTTCATTTTAAGTCCAAATGACGCGACAAGTTTGGAGTTGCGAGCTATTCTTGACAAGTCTTTTTTTTTTCTAGTTGGAATTGTCAAGAAATAAAATAAAATCAAAGCCAAAAGTAGGATTGTGACCAATTTTCCATAATTTTTCATTTGTTGGTCGTGTTATCAACTAATAGTTGTACATAATTAATGTTGTTAATTCATCAATTTAGTTCGATCAGATCACTTATTTACAGGGACTAGAATTGATAGCAAAACATTGTGAGGGGCCAAATTGAGAAGAAAAATCTAATAGGGACAAAAGGTGAATGCATGAGGGACTGAAATAGGATTTTAGTCTTATACTAGTATGAGTAAACTATTAATTTAGTCCCTAACTTATATGGACTTTGTTATTTTTCGTCCTCAAATTTTTGAAATAATTGATTTAATCTCCAAAAATTATTGACTCATTGCAATTTAATTTTCTAAAGGCTGAATTGTACAATGATATAGTAGCTAGTATTCATAGAGTGATTAATTTGTAACAAGTCATGATTTTTCTATGACTAAATGAAACATTTCAATAAACTATGGATTAAAATGATAGTGGCCATAGAATCTTAGGGCTAAAATATTAGTTTATTATTATTATTGGTGACTAGTTAGTTTGGTGTCCGTGATATATATACTTATACTAGGGGCTTGGCGTGCCCTAACGGGCACGCCAATATGCATGTATCGTTTGAATTGATTTAAAATTAAAGATTATATTAAATTGTTATATTGATAAAAGAGTAAGTTTGAGACCAATTTGAGAAATTATACAAATATGTAAGACTCATCTAAAATAAATAAAATATTTAGGACCAATTTCAAATTACCTCATATGGGAGAGTGAGTGGGGAGAGAGAGTGGTGATTTTTTTTTTCTTTTTTAATTTTTTAATTCACTATTTTTGACCAACCATAAGGGGTGGAGCCATATAATATAGTATAGATATAGATATTTGATAATAAACCGTGAAGTTGGTTGGTTTAGGACTGGAAGTCTGGATCACATAAACAAAATAAAAAAGAAAAAGAGAGGATTATTAATTCAAAGAGGGAGTTGAAAAAATTCATAAGCATTAAGAAATTAAGAAATAATTAAAAATAAGAAGGGGTTTGGCAAGAAGGTCAAGGAGGAAGGGTGAACTAATCAATCTAACCCACAACCACTTCGACCCCTCATGGAAAACATGCCAAACTTTTTGACACTAGTCGATCGTTTTTGAGTTATGTATATACATACATATGCAAATTAAGGTTTTTTTTTTTTTTGGGCCTGAGCAAATTAAGGTTATATATGTGTGTATATATGTATATTTCCTGTTGCCATTGTTGTTTGACAATTGCATTGCGCTTAATGACTGTGAACTTGAAATATCTAAGCATGTATGAGTAACTAAATGTGAATAATGTGACCAAATTGAAACGCTTCATCCCAATTTAGGGAAAAATGCAACTATAACTATTAAGTCAAACTGATGAGTCATGAATGAAGGAGAAATTCGTGGCAATATATAGTACGAAAATTATTACAAGATTTTTTTTGTGTGAATATTATTAAGCCTAATTTATATCCAATTTGTCAATTTTTTAGAATTTTACTTCGATTAATTGAAACTCTATTCGAATTGTGCACACACGCACAATTTATATCAAGTTCCTTATATGTTTGTTATTAAGTTCTCAAATCGACACATGACAAAAATTTTATACATAATCAATTATAATAGAGAAAAAATATTAAACACTACTTTTTACATGATCAATCATTGAAGAGAGATAATGTAAAGCAATTTGACAGCAAATATACAAGGAAGTAGTGTTTTTTGGAATTACATTAAGTGATATTCCTATACATTTACATAATCAACGTTGAATTGTCAATTGTGCACATAGTCTTTTGGAATATTCGGTTGGGTAGTGGAAGTAGTGTTTTGGGCCGAAACATTCGTATGTTTCAAGTGTGTGTTTTGAAAAAGTGTTGGGCCAAAGAAATGAGAAAAGTGAGAGAGAAGAGAAATAAATGAAAAATGTAGAAATGTTGCACGGAGGACCGTCCTTTCCTGTCTTTGTTGACTGCCTCTGCCTAAATTCAGTGCCTATGGAATTGTGCTTATGGATATGGATTCCCCTACTTACACTAACCCCTTTACTCTCTTTTATTTTTTCTCACCAACAACAAAACAAAACAAACAACCAGACTCAATCCTTCCTTTACATTTCCACGCCAAAAAACAATCAAAATTTTTGGTCCTTAACTTTTGTAAAGTTCTCAATTTGATCCCTTAACTTTTTTGTTGCAATTTTGATCCCCTAACTTTTGAAAATGTCTCAATTTGGTCCTTTAATTTTTTTTGTTGCAATTTTGGTCCCCTAATTTTTGAAAACATCTCACCGTTAGTCCTAAGTGCACTTCCATCCATTATCTGCCGTTAGTGTTGATCTAAAAGGTTGAGTTGGCTGATGATATGACAAATATGAGTGAAGTGGATTAAAAAATGACCATATGCAACATTTTGAGTCTTTTTGTTCGGTTAAGTCTAGGTTGATTCGTTCTTAAAATATTGTAATTTGTTGTATAATGGTCATTTTTTAATCCATTTCACCCATTTTTGCCACATCATTAGCCAACTCAGCATGCCAAATAGCATTAACGGCAGATAATGGATGAAAGTGTACTTGGGACCAACAGTGAGACGTTTTCCAAAGTTAGGGGACCAAAATTACAATAAAAAAAAGTTAGGGTACCAAAAGTGCACTTAAGCCAAAATTCTTTACATCTTTTTTCTTTATATTTTTTTGCAAAGTTAAAAATAGAAAAGAAATAAAAAGAGATAGAAAGAGAAATCTTATACATTTATTATTTGAAGAGATTCATATTTTTTTAGGTACATCCTAAATTTTTCCTCCTATTCCTATAACAATCTATCTAGATCGGAGAGTGAACAAGCTCTCAAAAGAGACTCTCCTACCTCTATTTCTATGGTTTGAATTGTTTTCTCACAAATCTCCTCATTCATTTTCATTAATGAGTCATGATGACTCATGACCATTTTAATATTTCAATTCAAACTAATGCTATGATAAATTCAAGATTTTCTTTTCCATTTTCACATTGTTAATATTTCAATTCAAACTAATGCTATAATAGATTCAAGATTTTCTTTTTCCGGATTAGTGATGTAAGATGAAAACTTTAATCAGCTGGCTTACATTTATTAATATTCTCCTTAATAGAAAAAGAAAACTCAATCTGAATTCCAATTGCTAAATAAATGGCCATTCAAAGACTGTAAAATACTTGTTTAACTAAAAAAGAAAAAAGGAGAAGTTGAAAAACGACGAAAGGGAATAGCTTTTGTCCGCATTATCACCTTTTATATTCAACGTAGGCTCAAATAGTCCATATTTGGTCGTAAAGCGTGACAGGATATGTGAGACATAGAGAGAGAAAGAGAGAGTATGCAATGTTTATAGTATAGGGTGATGCATACTCATACACACTAATTAACAGCGTGTATTGTCCCAAGAAAACATAAATATAAAAGTGATATAATTCTGCGTCTGTCTTTTCTAAACTTTGACCGAAGCCACAAGAGTGGAGGAACGAAGAAGGAAGAAGCCTCTCACCCAGCAGCTTTCGGCGCTCTTTTCTTTACTCTTTTCTTTTCTTATTTCTTCTTCTTCTTCTTCTTCCCTATTTTCATATACCCATTTTTTTTTCTATCTGTATTATTATACTTGTGTGCCCTTGTGTGTTGTGTTCTTTTCCCACACTCTTCCAATTATATATTCCAATATTTCCTTCAACACCTTGAAGAACAACCCCTTTATTTGTTTTTTTCCCCATTAGAATACTCTCCATGTCGTTATCTTCCTGCCCACAGTACAACTGAACTTGCTTTCTTAGTTTCTTTCTCCAAACCAAACCAATCCTCCAAATCTAGCTCTCCTTCATTCTCCTCAAAAGAAGAGGACCCTTCCCTACTTTTTTTCCTCTTCCTTTTCATTTTCAGGCATCTGGGTATGTTTTTATTGCATTCCTGATTCTCTTTCTCCATCTTTTTTTTTTTGTTTATTTTGGGGCTTTTGATGTCCTAGTAATTTATGCGGATTTTGTTGTTTATTTACTCACTGAGATCTCTGCAATTGAGGTTGCATATCATATGTATGCAGATCAAGATGCGAGTCTCTGTGCTTCTTTCTTCTTTACCTTTTTCTTTTTCTTGTTGGGATTTTAAATTTGATTTTCCTCCGTTGCATTTTCGGCTATGTTTATTATTCTCAGCTTTACTAATTGATGTGCTGATTGGACTTTGCATGTCCATGCTCGTAAAGTATCTCAACTGTTGAAATTTCTTGCTTTCTCTGTGTGTAGAATAGATTGTAGCAGAGTATTGCCCTAATAAAGTGATTACTGTTCTAAAGTTTAAAGATATTAATTATTTGATGATCCTGGAGAAGACAGAAAATAGCATATGGCTATATGCTATGACTCTGAAATACCATATAACTTATAGCGGAGTGCCTTGGTTTTTTTTCACCCCTAAATTATCCTCCTTAGTGTTTTGGGAATAGGCTTGATGTGGTAAAACCAAATTGTAGGAAGTAGATCAATGTGTTAATGTCTACATGGTACCCCTCATACTTTTAGGCATCCGTACAATTCGTTCATTTGTGATCACCAAATTATCTTTCACTTTAAATTCAATGGTAAGATGTTTTAGCTAAAGTTAATACATGTTTTGGTCTATATGTGGACTGAAAACATGTAAATGGTGAATGTTGTTGCAAGTTGCATGAATTTTCCACTGATAAGTTGGATTAAAATATTCCCAAGAGCTGATGCTAAGTTTCTCTTTTTGCTCCTGACGTTATATTAGCTCTCTTGATAGGTTAACTCCATCCTACTAATGTGAGTATGCACTAGAAAAGAGCATTGAAACACGGTCTGATTTCTGGTGGCGCTTGACTAGTGCTATTTTGTAACAGAAAATATGGGCTTGCTCTGCAGCAGAAATCGTCGTTTCAATGATGCTGATGACGAAGAAAATGCACAGGTCCATTATGCTTGATGAAATACAGACTTTTAAATTATGTCTGTGTGCTTTCTTACAGTGCCTTTGTTTAACTTTCGCTACTGATCTTGAATGGTTCTATGGTCCTAATGTGATAAATGTTACATTCATTTGCAGACTGCAGAAATTGAAAAGAGAATCGAGCTAGAAACAAAGGCTGAAAAGCATATTCAGAAGCTTCTACTACTAGGTACATTTTACTTTACCTAGGCAGGGTCTTTTTTTTACTTTGTTTTATATACTTCATGTTCACATTTTTAAAGTTGATAACTTTTGTATTTTAGTAATTCATAGAAGTTCTTGATATCAAGGATCCTATATGTGGTGATGGTGTTCATAGGTTGATAGAATGGCTCATATAATTTATATGTAGTTTTGGTGGCAATATAAATTATTGAAAAAGAAAAAAGCTCAGTTCCTTGATGTGATTCCGTAACCTGTTACAGTTGTGAAATCTTTAAAATAAATTGACTCTTTTGTGGGTACGACTACAATTTCTGCTGTTGTACTTAAGAGGTCTCTCCAATGCATTATTGCTATACTTCCTTGATTGAATTTCACATGTATTTATCTTTTAATGGTTTGCTTACTTCTGTTTGTTCTCTTCTATAAATCAATGTGGCTTAACTGTTGTCTAGGTGCTGGAGAGTCCGGGAAGTCCACAATCTTCAAGCAGGCAAGAAACTGCATGATTACCTGCATCTTAGCATATTATATACTTGGTGTTCTTTTGATACTTATTATCTGTTCATAATATGCAGATAAAACTCTTGTTTCAAACTGGCTTTGATGAGGCAGAGCTCAAAAGCTACATACCAGTCATTCATGCTAACGTGTATCAGACAATAAAAGTACGCAATATTTGAAAGGGTGTGTTGATTATTTTTTTCTCTGAAAATATGCAGAGTTTATAGTGTCACATGTCTGTTGTTTGGCATAGAAAACTTTTACGTGAGATGAGTTTTAATGGAGCTTGCCGAGAAAACTGCCATTCTGAAATTTTACTTGATGTGATTGAACAGATTTTACATGATGGGGCAAAGGAATTAGCTCAGAATGAAATTGAGTCTTCAAAGTATATGATATCAAACGAAAACAAGGTAGGTTACTCTACTTGATGTGATTGAAAAAGGAAATAATATCAAGTAATTCATTCTTCTATTGAGTTCATTCGTAATTTCAAACTTAAATGTTGAAGATTCCTCTTCTAACTTCATATAGAGCTTGAAATATTCAAGGTTTCTTTGTTCTAAATTCAGATGGAGTTTGATATTTCTGGCAGGATATTGGTGAGAAACTATCAGAAATCGGAGGCAGGCTGGATTACCCACGTCTGACAAAAGAACTTGCACAGGAAGTAGAGACTCTCTGGAAAGATGCTGCAATTCAGGTGGCTGGGTGGCATTCTTTAGTTGCTTTAATTTAAGCTCTTAGCATTCTTTTTGGGCATCCGTTATTTATGTACCATTCATTTTTACTTGTATCTGTAGGAGACTTATGTCCGTGGTAACGAGCTCCAATTTCCTGATTGTGCCAATTATTTCATGGAAAATTTGCAGAGACTGTCTGATTCTAGTTATGTCCCAACAAAGGTATCCGATCTTCATCTCTCTCTCTCTCTCTCTCTCACACACACACACACACACTCAAATTTTATGTTTAATAAGTTGATTTCTAATTTCTGTCTTATTTTACAACTAAAGGAGGATGTTCTGTATGCAAGAGTTCGTACCACTGGTGTTGTAGAGATCCAGTTCAGGTGAATATGCTGATCTGACATTACATTTTATAATGAAGAATGTCTGAAATGATTCAGAAAGATGCATATATGTATATGACCCTACTTTATATTTCTGTTCACAATTTTCTGAATCGAAAGATTTTCTGTGGCAATAAACACTGTTCAGTAGTTCATACTCAGCATTTTCAAAATGATGGCATATATAACCTTGTGGGTGACTGATAATCAGGAGTCTTGCTATTCATAAATGGAGGGAACCTGATAAGACCATGGATGCTACTCTTTCTTGATATGTGAATGTTGCAACAGCCTCCAAGGGAATATAAGGAGGAACTAGATTTCTGTATTCATAGTCTAATTACTGAATGCTACTGCCTTATTTGTGAGTTGTCACTTTGGAGGAAGATTGTCCTAAAGTTACATTCTGTGTTGAGCTTAAAAACCTTGCTGTGGAATCTTATGTCTTTTTATATCCTTCTACATGCTTTCGTTCTCTGTTGCTTTTGGCTCTGCTTGCATTTCATCTGTATTTTCTGTCTTACGTTCATCTCAAAAATAATAAAGTTACCTGAGTCAGCTTCAGATACTTGCTTGAATTTGTTTGATTGTGTCTTTCCCGAGGATCTTTTGCATATATCCTGGTGTGAAGGATAAATTATACTTGGTACTGAGTTCATTTCTCTTTCAAGTCACCTTCATTAACTCATCTTACTTAGCTTAATACTGAAACTGTTTCCTCGCCTTATCTTTGTAATTTGGCATGTAAAGTAGACATGCTTGATGAATATATATATTTGCTATTTTGACAGTCCAGTTGGAGAAAACAAGAAAAGTGGTGAGGTATATCGACTCTTTGATGTTGGAGGCCAGAGAAATGAGCGGAGAAAATGGATTCATCTGTTTGAAGGAGTTACTGCTGTAATATTCTGTGCTGCTATCAGCGAGTATGGTTGAATGGTTTTATTTTCTTTATCAATTGCTTAACTCTAGTAGGCTGTTTTGAATGTGTTGGTCACCAAAGTAAAAGATTAAGTCCAGTTGAAGTATTCACCATTTTGCCATTCTTTTTTACACTAAAACAATGCTTGAAGACATTATTTGTAGTATAGGTGAAGGGTAAGTCGTTCTGACCCTTCAGCTGTCCAATATCATTCGAGTCGACAAATAGTTCATCTATCCTTTCAATCTTACTGGCAAGGGCATTGTAATTATGATTTGTATATAAAGCTATCCTGTTGACCTCTCATTTGCCTTCCAGGTATGATCAAACACTTTTTGAGGATGAAAACAAGAACAGAATGATGGAAACTAAGGAACTTTTCGAGTGGGTCCTAAAGCAACCATGTTTTGAGGTTCTCTTTCATTCTCTTCTATTTTTTATTTTTCTAAACATATTCAACCGTTTCCTCTTGAGCTGTTTACTTTATTCACACTTACTTTATGCTGTTGTATAATAATTCACATTCATAAAGTTGGTACCTCTCTCAATAATGATGTCCTTTTTTTGACTGTGTGCAGAAAACATCCTTCATGTTGTTTTTAAATAAGTTTGACATATTCGAGAAGAAGATCCTAAAAGTAAGACTAGTCAGACGTTGTACACTGTCATTGATGAATGCTATTATCATTTTGGTCTACTAATGTAAATGTCTTTATTATGCAGGTCCCACTTAATGTATGTGAGTGGTTCAAAGATTACCAGCCCGTTTCAACTGGGAAACAAGAGATTGAGCATTCCTACGAGTGAGCAACTTCTTTACAATAATTGACTCTGGATTTTTGGGCATACACTTGAGTCCTTAACAGATATACAACTTGACAATTTAATCCCCGAAAGTTTAATTTACACATTTTAATCCTTGAAAATCCTAGAATTAATACAATTTAATCATTTTGTACCTAAAAGTTGGTCCCTGGAATTCGGGTCGAAGGGATTAAAGTATACTTTAATCTTTCATGACTTTTAGAGAATAATGTGCATAAACTGGAATTTTAGGGATTGAGTTGTCAACTAGTATATCTTTTAAGGACTAACTTGTATGTTCACTCAATAAATTTTCTATTGCATAACAAGCCTGAAGCTAATTTCTCTCGTGTTTCTACCACAACAATATGGGAATACATGTGTGTTGATAGAGGAAACAATATACTAAGTGCTTTGTAATCATTTTTTCATCATTGGCACAACTAGATAACTTGGATAAACTATGCTTGCAGGTTTGTGAAGAAAAAGTTTGAGGAATTGTATTTTCAGAGTACCGCTCCAGATCGTGTTGACCGTGTCTTCAAGATTTACCGGACCACCGCCCTTGATCAGAAGCTTGTGAAGAAGACTTTCAAGCTCGTCGACGAGTCATTGAGGCGGAGGAATCTGTTTGAAGCTGGCTTATTATGACCACAAAAAGATATAATCTTATGGATAAAAGGATTTCACATTGAAGAGGGTCACCAGATTTTGGGTACATTAGGGAACAGGTATACTAAATATTTAATCCGATTTGTTGATTTTAATTATGTCGATTAAATCTTGTTGAATGGGTAGATGGGGGAAGAGAAAGAGGCGTTTCTGCATAGTTGATTGTTATTTAATTATTTGAAGGGGAATTTGGTTGAAACTGAAGTTTTTCAGAAACAACATCATGATTTGTGAAATCTGATGATTATCTTTGATTGTACTCACTGATGATGTATTTCATATTAATCCATGTCTGTTATTATTCGTGCCTGTTAACTATATTTTTCAAGTTACTTGCAACTTAGTGCCTAATCAGGTTTTGGATTCATTTATTTACTATTTAGTCAAAATGTAAAAAATCTTTTTTAAACTTCATATATTTTCTAATGTGGACAAAGGACATTTATGTCATCCGAAATCTACACATCTAATTTCATTATAAACTTTTTTAGAAAAAAATAAAAGAAAAGAGTGTAGAAATATTATATTTACATATAATTTTTGACAATGTTTGATTTCAGTGAAAAATACTTGTAAGAAAAAAAAACAAAAGTTGATGGGCAAATTAAAGAATGTGTGGGCAGCATTGGAATGCCCACATTTCATTTGCCCCACATAGAGGGCACACAATAGGACCCCAATTACCCATATGAGCTGTCCCTCCTAACCCAACAATACTTTTATTTCCTTATTTCTCTACCATTGTTCTCTACAACTTTATATTTTTTTTTTCAAAAAAAGAAAACTATCAAAATAAAAATGACCATTATATATATTGTAGAATTGAAGTTTGATGTGGAAGTCTTATTAGTCAGTTAAAACATCTAGAAAGAAAGTCAAAAATAGGGATTTCTGAGAGTGAGAAGGTCTAACATGTAATTTGCTGATAGAAATGTATTTATAATAATGGAGGTAAATTTTGAATGTTCTTTGTATCTATCTTGGAATTCTTTGATTGTGCTGTCAATCCCGGATATGTATTATATATATTATCTCCTACCTTTTCTAGTTTTTTTTTAATGTAATAAGATAATTGTTTTTTTTTTTGGAAAATAAACACATGTATACTGAAAATTCACGATAGTTTTCTTGGAGCAAGGATAGATTACAAGCAACTAAACCCATTTCTATTTTACCAAAAAAAAAGAAAAACGCATTTCTATTTCTTTTTTGAAACTAAATTTGGCTATCAAGCTTCATGGTTGTTGAGACTTTGGGCTAATAAAAAAATGCAATTGTCTTGTCCTGTGATGAGCTGACCTCGCCTGTCGCAAGGCGGCCAAATAATCGAATTTTTGCATTAAAGTGGCGCAATCCGGGTGGTTTCTCTTGAGGAACTTTCTTGAATGGTTTAAAGGAAAATAATGCTAAACTCTTGCTAACTAGGTAAAAGCAATGTAAATGTCTTTGAAAGTTTATCTAATTAACTAAAACAAGATTAAAACAAAGCAATAAATCTTTTTGTGGTTTCTGTTTTAAGGACTAAAATGAAATCTAATGATAAAATGATAACAAGAGATAAACAAGTTAAACAACTATGAGAAAACACCCATTGGAATAATCAAGTTTGGCCATCATTACTTCAAAATGATATGAGAGATAACCTACACAAGCTCATCCCAAGATAGTCCCTAACCAAGAGACTTAGACTCTTGACTCAATCATGAAGCTATCTCAACCAAGACAATTCCACAATTTAACCAAAAATCTCATTTCATTGATGATAAACTTAGATTGAGAGTTACTCAACTCTACAATTGCAACCATTGTTTAGAGATAATCACACACTAATAATAATCAACAAGAATCAAACTCAACTCAAGTAATTACAATCAAGTGTGAATGGAAATATTGTTCCTAACCCTCCATACAAAGTCAAGCATTCATAATTACATCAAAGTTCATCTCCTAAACCATAGAGAGAAGAAACCTAGAAATAACTAAGAAAAGTGTAAGAAAACTCCCTCCAATGAAGAACAAAGCTCTAGCCTCCCTTGATTATCTTTTGGGCACGAAGATTCAACTACTCATGGTGAAGAAATGAGCTCCACCAAGCCCAAACCCAAGCCAAATAGCCATAGCCACCAAGAAGAAGCTTGAAAGTGATGAAAATAGTAAAGGGAAGAGAGGAAGATGGTGATGGACGTTGGGGAATATGTGCTAATGTGGTAAGAAACCCTATGGACCCTGATTTCAGTTAAATTTCGGGTCATTCTGAGGCTGGGCCGGGTTGGATCTTGGAGAAATGGGCTTGGGCTTAAAATCCAAAATTTTCTGCGACAAAGGCCGTTGGTCCACTGTTATAAAGGTGGCGGCTTTCCAACGGCCAACTCTGCTGAGTAGCTAAAAAATTGTTGAATTGGTCCTTAGCTCCTTTCCTTGCATCCTTGGTTCTTCCATGAGGTTTTCTAAGCTTAAGGCTTCATTTAAACCTTCAAAAAACATTAAAGATTAAGTGATTCCTCAATATTAGAGTGATAAAACAAATGAAAGAATTAAACACGATAAAAATCACAAAATCTATCACAAATAAGCACTAAACCTCTAAGCATCATATTCTATCATAAAAGGTTATAAAGACATGCAATTAACTCCCAAATATATATAAAATGACCCTAAATGTCACTAAAATTGCATGATAGAATATGGATAGATTATGAGCACATAGTGATATATATAGCATTATAGCATGATAACTTAATAAAAAAAACTGTAATAAAAAAAATTGGGTGCGTCCATAACACAATATGTCAATATGTTTACCATTCAATAACTTGTTATCCTGACCAAAACAAAAAAAAATAACTTGTTATCATCTCATGTCCGTTCATATTTTTTTAGTTTATTCATTAATCATTCTGACTAATTCCCACATGCCACGTTCTAAAGATTAAGCTACAAGAAATTAAAGAACAATTAAAAATAGAATAATACGACAAATTTTTTGGGTAGCGTTGTAATTTAAGAAAAAAAAAATGGTCAAATAAATTATCTGACACACTTCTTTGTCTGTAACACTTTTTCTTAATTACACTTTGCATTTCCCCATTGTGTCTTGTAGTAGTTTCTTACTTTCTTCCATTCAATCTAATATAATGCAAAATTTGTGTTATTTCCTTTCAAATATATTTTATCTGCAATTAAGGTAAAAAAAAAAATTCACTGTCAATTTAATCCCTCATAAATGAAATCTCTTCCAATGTGACTATTATTATATCCATTTTTTTAACATAAATAAATGACTAATTATCATCATATCTTCATACCCAAAATTCTATGTTAGCAAAAAGATCCTTTAAGTTAATATTTTCTTAATTAAATCATCAAATTATATATAAAAGTGATATTATATTGTAAGGAATATTATCTTTGAGCGATGACGACTAGTTTGACGATTATATAATAAATTTTTAAGAATTAAATTGTAAATACCTATCTATGAATAACTAAAATATGATTTTCTTTTTCACATATTTCAATGTTGTTGTTATTGTATATTTGTCAAAATTTAGTTAGTTGCTTGTTTTAAAGTTCGGTAATATTCTTATTAATGTGTAATATTGATCTTCGTTTATTTGTTTTATCAATAAAACTTGTCTATTCGTTAAAAGCTTGTTTTATCAATAAGAATTTCTAATTTAAAAGCTTGGAAGACTAATTTAGGCTAGCAATAACAGACAAGATCAAAGCTTGTTTTTTTGTTTTTATGGTATTAATGTATGTATGAATTAAGGTCGCATATATACATATATAGGTTTTGCATTTGCATGCATGTTTGAAATGCGGCTAAGAGAAGACGTGGGTCGTATCTTATTTCCCTTATTAGAATCAGAAAATATAGGTACACTCCGATTTATAATGCAATAACCCATAACATCAATTTTGTTTTTGTCTAACTATAGATAGTATTAGATAAATATAGGTGCCCCAATTTATAATGCCCTTCCTTTTTTGGTTCTTGTTTGAAAACAACTTAGACTGCTTTTCAACCACAAACACAATCCTCGCTTTACATTTTTTTTCTTCTTCTGTATATAACTCTAGCTCCTTCTTGCATTCACATCAATATTGTGTCTCCCAATCAAAGCACAAATCTCTAATTGATTGCATGCATTTTAGGGTTCATATATATATATGGGTATTCAAAGAGCATCATGTGTCGCTGTGATCTTAGCATGGCTTGCAGTGTTCCAAGGAAGTTTGATTCTTGTCAATGGTGAATTTAATTATAAGGATGCTCTCACTAAATCAATCATATTTCTTGAAGCACAACGCTCAGGGAAGCTCCCTCCCAATAATAGAGTGCCTTGGAGAGGAGACTCTGCTCTCGATGATGGAAAACTTGCCGGTGTATGTTTCTCTTTAATTTCTTTCTAATTTGATATAATCTTTTTGTTTTATGATCTATAAAAAGATTAAATAATAAGGGCAATGCTCTATTGAGATTTAATTTCTTTAGAAAACTCTCAATCATATATAGACCTTATATATTTAAGGAGTGTAGTCAAGTGATAGGGACTTGTTTGTTTTTAAGACATTAACAAGATGCCAGGGGTTCGATTCTTGATTTTGGTTATAGAACAACTTTAAATTCTTAGGTTAGTTGTCTCACCCTTCGAGATGACTGCAAGCCAGCGGGAAGATTAATCACTATTGTCGAAGAACCTTGATCAATGCTTAGTTATTTTTAAAAAAAAGACCTTACCAATAATGGATATTGAAACACCTATACATTGTTCAATATGATCATCAATTATAAATTCAAGGAGTGTAATCAAGTGATAGGGACTTGTCTACCTTTAAGACTTTAACCAGATTTTAGGGGTTCGATTCGAATTCTTAGGCTAGTTGTCTCACCCTTCGAGATGTCTGCAAGCTAGCGAGAAGATTAATCAGTGTATGGATATCTTGATTAATGCTTCGTTGCTTAAAAAAAGACCTTAATTAGCAATAATGGATATTGAAACACCTATACATTGTTTAATATGATCACGAATTATGTACATGTTTTATGATTTAAGCAAAGATTAATGATTGAAAATTTCATACGAACATGTTGCAGGTGGACCTTTCTGGGGGATACTACGATGCAGGGGATAACGTGAAATATGGGTTGCCGATGGCTTTCACAGTGACAACACTGTCTTGGGCTGCCATATTCCACAAGCATGAATTACAAGAAGCTAAGGAGATGGATAATGTTCGTGAAGCCATCAAATGGGGCACTGATTATTTTCTCAAGTGTGGTTCTAAGAAAGGCATGTTGTATGTTCAGGTGATCCATCGAATCGAAGCTTCTTCCTTCAATATATATATATATATATATATTCTTCTTTTACTAGAATACAATTAAATGGTGTTTAATGAATGAATGAAAATCAGGTAGGGGACCCAGAAGAGGATCACCATTGTTGGGTTCGACCAGAGAACATGAAGACGACAAGAACAGTGTTGAAGATAGATAAGGACAGTCCCGGAACAGAGATTGCAGCTGAAACTGCAGCAGCCATGGCTTCTTCTTCCATGGTTTTCAGAAGCCTCAATAAGACTTATGCTCGTCGTCTCCTCAACAAGGCCAAAACGGTATACTTACATTATCAATCATAGAGATTAAAAACTTATTATTATTAAATTCAATATTAATGAACTAATTTGACATGTAATAATAATAACTTTTTTTGTTTTGGGTGCAGCTTTTTTCATTAGCAAAAGCCCACAAAGGAAGTTATGATGGAGAATGCCCCTTCTATTGCTCTTTCTCAGGCTTTAATGTACGTAGGCTTCTTAATATATATATAACTATATGATATGATTAATTAGTTAATTGGGTGAATGAATCAATTAATGAATGAATGATGTTTGTGATGATGGAACAGGACGAATTGCTATGGGCAGCAGCTTGGCTATACCTTGCAACAGAGAAGTCAATGTATTTGAAGTACATCAAAGAGGAAGCCATTAGTGCTAGCGTCAACGAGTTCAGCTGGGATCTTAAATATGCTGGAGCTGAAATGATTCTCGCTAAGGTTCGTTAATTCTCTTTTTTAATTATATACATATATCTCCTATTCATACCAAATTTAAAACAATATACTTTTTAGTCCTTAAAAATTAAAATTAAAATGGTGTTTTGAGCAGCTATATTACCAAGGAACAGAGGATTTGGAACCATTCAAAGTACAAGCAGAGAGCTACATATGCACGGTGTTGCCGGAAAGTCCCTGGCATCAAATAAAGCTATCTCCCGGCGGCGTAATTCACTTGCGCGACGGCGCAAACACCCAATACGTCACCGGAACCGCCATGCTATTCACCTTCTACAGCGACATCCTCGAACGTCACAACAAAAAAGTGAGTTGCGGCGACAAACAATTCTCTAGCCTGGACCTCCTAAACTTCGCCAAAAAACAAGTAGATTACATTTTGGGTAAAAACCCAGAAGGAAGATCGTACATGGTAGCCTTTGGTAATAACCCTCCAGTTCAAGCTCACCATAGAGGAGCCTCTGTTCCTGTTATGTCACAAGATGCCACACCCACTTGTCCAATGAGCTTCAAGTATTTGCAACAACAAGGTCCTAACCCTAATGAACTCACTGGTGCCATTTTGGGTGGACCCAATAGTCAAGATTGCTTCCATGATAGTCGCGTTGAGTCCGTCTTCACCGAACCCTGCACCTATGTTAATTCCCAAGTCGTTGGCCCTCTCGCCAAGTTTGCCTCTCTCTATAACAAATCATAACCGTATACCACCCCGCGTCTAAAAGATTAGTCATTGTTAAAATAATTATAATTACTTAACTACTATTGTTTCAACCCTTACGTAACAATTTGGATCCTCTATAGTGTATTATAAGTATAGTATGAGAGAGAAAGAAATAAATAGAAAGTAAAAGTGAGTCTCACTCATAATTTCTCTCTCTATCTTATTTTTTTCTCTTTAAGTGTTACAACCTAAAGTGCTATAAAGAATCCAAATTGACTTATATAGACCCTAGACTTGTTAATGATTAGTGAGTCTGCCTCTAATTTAAATTAATTACGCATTATTATATATGTATCTTGATTGTATAGGAATTATTGTGATTTGTAAAAAACTTTGTGTGTTTGTTTGTGTGTGTATATATATATATAAGGAGTATGTACATACAATTATTTGTAACAAGATATGTGATTTTTATTTCTCTCTCGGAACTTTTGTAATTAATGTTGTTGTGTATTATTTTCAATCATATATATATATATATACATATCCCTGATTTTTTGGAGAGGTATGTTTGTTCCCTTAGTCCCTACACAACATGCAGCTTTTATTTCAAGTAATTAATGAATGAGAATGTATAGTAATATACCTTGTCTTTGTCCATGTGGCCCAATCTCTGCCATGGATGGTGCCTTGTCATAATATAAATTCTCTCACGTTTTGAAATTTCTTGACCGCTCATTCATTTTAAGGTGACGTACTTACATATGAATCGAAAATTCACGTTTTTTTTTTGGCTGCCTTGGTTTATTTAGCAGTTATTGTCTTGACTCTTGGGTTGAGATATATAGATATAAGAGAAATGGATGAGGATTGAGGAGAGTGAGTCAGCACCACGTGATTCCAAAATTTAATTAATTAGACGCGTAATGCGATAAGTTGCGCGGCTTCTGAGTTGTGTTTCTCTGCATGCGTCTATACCTGCTTATCCAATATCATTTTCATTCTTATAGAATCCAAATACACCAAGTTCTTATAAATTTTATTTTTTATATAAGATTTTTTAAAAACTGAAATTTTGCGGAAATATAATTGAGTTGCATTCATAAAAATAAATTATTTATCCTAATTTTTTTATGAATCTAGGTCCAAGATTCAACTATTTATAGATACAAGGATGAAAATTGAATTTAATATCCACATAAATTCATATTTAGAAATAATATTTTTTTTGGGGAAATTTCATTTACCTACCCTGAATTATATATTCAATTGCAATGTCTCCCCTAATCTATGAAAAATAACAATTAACCCCCTAATCTATTAATTTATTAGCAACATCCTCCTGACCGTTAGTAACACCGTTAACTTTTTATTTTTTAAGTCTCATATGAGTTGCACATGTTATATAAAATTATGTCAGTGGACCATTTTATGAAGTATTTATGCAACTTACAAGGAGTTCAAGATAAAAAAGTTAATGGTGTTACTAACGGTTGAGAGGATATTGTTACGAAATTAATAAATTGGAGGATTAATTGTTATTTTTCATAAATTAGAGAGTACATTACAATTGAATACATAGCTCAGAATGGGTAAATGCAATTTCCCCTATTTTTTTTTAGGTTGGATCTAGAGATCATGAAATTGATTTATTGACAGATATATATATATATATATTTTATTTTTAAAATAATTTCTAATTTATATTTATATTAAAAATATTTACTAATATATATTATATTTTGCGGCTGAAGTGACAGTTTGGATGAAAATTTTTTTTGCCGCAAGTCGTTCCAGGTTGGTACGACTTGCGTCAAAATATTTGTATGCAAGTCGTTTTAGCCCAGGACAACTTGCGGCACAAATTAANAGGGAGGGGAGCCGAGCAAAAAAAAAAATTTGGGAAGGAGAGTAGGTGGGACGTGGGAGTGATGGGATGGTTATAGTGGGGAAATGAGATGTAAAATAATGAGAGAAGAGGGGTTAATTGAAGTTGCCGCAAGTCGTTTCAGCAAAAAACGACTTGCACACAAATTTTTCTGCCGCAAGTCGTTTTTACATGGAACGACTTGCGGCAAAAAAATTTTGCAGGCAACTTGTCACTTCAGCCGCAAAATAAAATATATAGTAGTAAATATTTTTATTATAAATATAAATTAGAAATTATTTTAAAAATAAAATATATATATATATATATATGTAAAAAAGCCCATGAAATTCTATCCGGACCCTACCTATGAATATTCAAAATCATAAATATACTTTTTCTTCTCCTCTATTCAAAATATATAATGTTTGGTTCCAAATACAGGGTAAAAAAGGAAAAGAATAAAACATATGATAAAAATATATTTTTATGTTACTATCAACTATGCTCTTAAGCTCATCTTTAATGTTACATCTACGAATTAAAAAAAATTAATGTTACATCTATTTTTTGATGAAAGAAAATAGGCAAAATTGGGTTTATATTAAATTAAGTCTAATATCAAAGTTCAATGACTATTTTTTAAAAAATATTTTAGGCACCATGCATTAAGATTGACAGTATAGTTTGGGACGCAAAAAATGCGTTTGTCTCTGATTTTTAGATTTATTATTATTATCATACACACGAATAATTAATTAAAGTTTTGGTAAATACCAAACATAATAATAGTAATAAAACTCTGCATAGAATTAAAAAGGTAAAAATATTGTTGGTAGTTGGTACTCCAACATATGAGGTCATTTTTAGTTATGCCTTCAACTTTTTTTTTTATGTCAATTATATCCTCAACGTTTCACATTTGAGTCAATTATACCTCAACTTAACATTTTTTTGTTTTAAGGTCCTTAAGTTTCCATTATTTAGAAATCCTCAATTATTTTAAGATTTTTCTTTCACACGAGTCCCTAACTAATTACAGAATAATCCAGAATGTTTGTTATCTTTAACGAACTGGTCCCTGCAATTGAGAAACCCGAAAAATCTCTCCCCTCTATTTTTCACAGTTTCTGCAACCACACACAAATTCGCTGGTAAGCCTCAAATACAGAGAAATCGAGCAGAAATACCAATAGCTCTAACTCTCGACGTTAACATACAATATCCGGTGGTGGTGCCGTCGTGGTTGTCGAAATTGAGAAGTAAAGTAACTTAAAAACTCCCTTGGAGAGAGAGAGGCAAAATAGAGAAGATGAGTGAGAGAGATGGTTGTAAGGAAATGAGAAGGGATGAGAACAACGTAATTTAGGAGAAACCAGGAAGCTGAGGACAACGACGAAAAGGACCATGTCGACAGAAACGAGGACAGAGTAGATGATGACGATGAAGTGTGGTGGTGATGTTTTAGGGTAAGAGAAGGAGGATCGTTAATGACTTCTAAAGACCTATCTGTTAAAGATAACAAACTTTTTGGACTATTCTATAATTAGATAGTGGTTGGGGTATAATTGACTGAAATATTAAGGGTATAATTGATCAAGAAAAAATATTGGGGTATAATTGAAATACCAAAAATACTTTTGTCAATTAAAAATAAAAACATGACTTTGAAATATTCAAACCATTTTATATAGAGGATAACCAAAATTTGATATATTATAGTAATTTTCATTTGATGAATATCAAATCTCTTAATTGATTTGGGTCGTTTGGTAGGGTGTAAAGTGGGGTATGTGAAGTAAAGGCACGGATTCCAATACTTTCAGGTGTTTGGTATGACAATTTGAGCTATGTAAAGTGGATTACAATGTAAAGACATTTAGGATTGTGGGAAGAGCATTTTTGTCATTTTCTTTTTATATCTATTTTACTTTCCCTCCCTTAACTTTTTATACCAAACACTTTAAATCTTTACCTACTTTACATTCCCTCAACTACTTTCTTTTCCCTCATAATTTTTTCATTGTAAAACACTTTACTTTACATACCTATTTAGGTACCAAACGGATCCTTGGTTTGAATTTGAATCCCTGGCGTGTGGACTTATGGTGGTGGATGTGGTTGCTTTGTTCCCAAAACAAAGAGCAAAAGAAAAAGTAGGAGGGGCAATAAGTAGCTGGGGATCACAATATACACATAAAATAAAAAGGCCAAAATCCAAAGATATTTTGGCCCTCAAGTTTTTTTCATTTCGTTTTGGTTCTTTATGTTTACTTAAAATTTCGATTTGGTCTCTTAAGTTTTCAAAAAATTCCACTATTAATCCCTAACTCTTTTCCATCCACATTTTTCATTAAAAAAAGTAAAAAAACTAACATTCATCTCACAAAAAATTTATTCTTTTGCATTAAGATCCTTCCCTTTTGTAAAATAACAAAACTATTGGGGGATGAAAGTTAGTTTTTTTTTCTTTTCTTAATGAAAAAAGTGTATGGAAAAGAGACAGAGACTAATGGTGAAACTTTTTAGAAACTTGATGGGCCAAAAAATAATTTAGGGCAAACATGAGGAACCAAAACAGAACTTTGAACAAACATGAGGGACCAAAATAGAATTTTGACCAAATAAAAAAAAAGAAATTAAGGTTGAAAGAAAAGAAGGCGTTGAAGGTTTATGGTTGAATGTTGAAGGGTGAAGTGGGTGGGGCCCATTTGTAGATAAGCATGACCACCTCCTAATCCAATCATCGTTGCCACATCATCATCGCATCTTTCCTTGTCTACTCCTCCACGTGACTTGCATGCCCCTCTGCTTTCTCCTCATCCTCTCCATCTTACAACACTTCATGTTCCTCACCTATTTTTTTTTATTTACTTTATTACATAACCTAACTTTTTATCATGCCCATATCACTTCAACTAGTGTGGACCTGATTATCATTATCTATACATTAATCTCTTATTTGTCTTTAAATTTTGTTCTTAGATTATATTTAATTTAATTTAGACTAAATTAGAAAGATAACTCGTCCAACAATGACGAATTTAGGGATCGAACCTGAGTCCTTTCACTTAAGGTGTAGCTCACCAATTACTATACCAAACACTCAACAAACACCTCATAAATTTTAAAAGTCAACAAAGAGTTTCAAAATCCTAATTCTATTAATAATTACCGTTAAATTCAATATTGGTTTATAAATCTTTTTACTAGTTTATTTTTCTAATTGTCAAACTAAGTATTGACCATATTAAATTTAAATATAACACAACTGATCAGGTAAACATATCCTAACTTTCCTTCCTTCTTAAGGACGGAAATTTTCAAATATATATATATATATCTTATGAAAAAGTCAGGAAACAAGATGATCTGTAATTGAAATATTTTAATTTGGGGTGATTTGTTAAGAACGAGGTTTCCGAAGTGGTTGCACGAAAAACACGAGGCAGGTGATCAGAGCTCCCATTTTTAATTTTGAAGATGAAGTGGATGAGCATGAGGATAAGGATCAGGCCGTGTATATTAGCCATGATGATAAAAACTGAAACAAATAAAATAAAATAAGAAAGCGTTGCTATTATCCTGTCCCAGGCTGCTATAATAGGCACCTATTAATATTATCCATCAAATAAATATATATGTAATAAGTAATTAGTAGAATAGAATTTAATAATTTATAAATAAATGGCGAAACAAATAAATAAACACCACTATGTGCTCTTAAGTCTTATCCCTTGATTCCCTGTGCTTCATCCATCCAAATCCATTCTCTCTCACACTTGTCTCCTTCTCTTTTTCTTCTTTCTCTTTCTGTTCTAACATTTCTTCTTCGATTTCTTTCATCTAGCTTTTTTTCTGCAATCATTCATTCAACACTAGTACAATAGATCACACTTGGACGGTTTCTTTTTCTGGATTTCTTGTCCGAATATGCGGATCGAACCTTCTGGAATGAGGCGCGTGGTTACATGCGCATCAGCGTTCTTTGACTCGCCGGTGGTGGAGGATAATAAGAAGTTGTCATGTAGGATCGCCGGAAATGACGCCGCCGCCGTGCTTCCGCAGGTTAAGGTTTCCGATGATCAGTGTTCTACGTCGTCGGCGTCGTCGTCTTCGACATCGTCGATCGGGAGGAACAGCGATCTGTCGTCGCAGAAGTCGACCGGAGACGACGATTGCGGCGAGAATGAGGCTCAGAGTGCGTATAATGGACCTCTGGATATGATGGAGTCTTTAGAAGAGGTTTTGCCCATCAGGTACTATTCATGCATTTCCAAATCATCCTACTTGGATCCTTACTGAATACTGACAAATTGATTTTGTTTTTTACTTAAAGAATGTTAGATCCTTGCCCAAACTTCAAATTCATCTTATGTAACTATTACCAATATTTTCTCTGTTTTGGTGGATTTTATGAATATAGCAACACAAGATGAAGTTAATTTAGGGTCGTTGAGTTGGATTAGGTTATGCACTGTAATTAATGGACTGTACTTCAATTTAATACCGAATAAAACCATTCGTTTGTTCCTTGGAGCAAGAACAGATCAACTAGTGTTATCTACATTTGGTCAAGTTTGCCTTGTTGAATGAATAGATCTTGCAACATCGAAGGGCTTTAGAATTTTAGGCAAGTTTCCACATGAATAGATCGAAGATTTGCATTTTGGGAACACATTATCTGCCCGAACTTGTTTGGTAAATCAAAAGCTTTTGCTGAAATCATAGTAAAACTGATAATTGGTTTGAACTTGAGAAAACTATATCATCATCTGCCGTATGTTTGATGGTTAGAATAAATATTTTTCAGGAGAGGGATCTCAAAGTTCTACAATGGCAAGTCAAAGTCCTTCACGAGCCTTGCAGATGCTTCCTTGTCACCATCTGTCAAAGACATCACGAAACCAGAGAATGCTTACACTAGGAGACGCAGAAACTTAATGGCCTTCAATCAAGTTTGGGACAACAAGAATCGAAGTTTTCCTCTTAGGAGCAATGGTGGTGGCATCTCCAAGAGACCAATCAGCTCAAGTAGAAGCACTCTGGCACTAGCAGTTGCCATGAACAACTGTGATAGCAGTAGTAGCGCAAGTGAGGATTCAAATTCAAGGTCACCTCCACGTTTGCCACCATTGCATCCAGGAAGTAGGGTTTCTACTCCAACAAGTGCAAGTCCATCTTCTTCACCATTTCAGAAGAATTTTTCAGCATGGCGATCATACTCCTTGGCTGATCTTCATCATTGTGCTACTGCTGCTACAATCAAAAACTAACTTTGATGAATCAAAAACTCTGGAATGGATCATATCATGTTGTTTAGTGTTAGCTGATTTTCGCACGAGATGTTGTATGTTGTTGTCTGTAGAGGATCTTCTTGGCTTCTTCCGATATATATTCTAGATTAACTATAGTACTGACATGGAAGGCTCTGTTCTGTGACTTAGTGAGCACTAACCCCTTCCTTCTCAGCGTTAATCATATATATTTATCTGTAAATGCTATATTTTGATGATTTACTTTTTTGGGAAATCATCTGCCGGACTAGTGTTGTAATATGTTGGCATTCATAGATCAACCATGGTGGCAAAGAGATTCTGCTTGAGAACTTTAATTGAATGTGTGATTATTTTTTCCTTAACCATCTCTGCTCAGTGATGTCATAATGGGTGAAACACGCAATTACGAAACCAGAGGATCGTTATGTTCATTTTTCTAAAATCCCAGAACAAGTACGAGGATGGATAAGCTAAATTAATTTTTGGTATAGTTAGTAAAGTTTTAATATAATAATATATTTGACTCTACATTGTTGCATTGGTGCCCGAACTTTCTTTTTAATAATATTATATTAAAACTTTAATAAGAAACTAACTTTAGCTGATCCGATTTCGAACAAGTACGCACAATATGCGGGGTGAACCAGATCGGTGTTATATATTTTGTGGCCTTCTCATCATGTAATAAGTAATAATTATAACGAGTGATGAAATAAAGTAAAATAGAAAATAAGCATGAATAAATTGTTTCGTTCAAAATAGAACGTGCTAGCCCATGGAAAAGAATACTACTCCCTTCCCCCTTGTTTGCTAATAGGATAATCATCCAGTGGAAATTTTTTTTTCAAAAGTATATTAAATCACGCCTAAAATGTAATTTTAACAAAACATACAAGATTTCACTTAAAGTTTTTTAAAAAATGTATTTTTATATTAATAATTATTAATGATAATTTTCTTTAAAAATAATTTTACCAGATTTCATCCTTTTTTTTATTAGGCTTAAGTGCACTTTTGGTCCCAATACTATGACTAAGGTTTCAATTTGGTCCCATAACTATTTTTGTTGCAGATTTGGTCCCAAACCTTCGCAAAAAGTTTCACCGTTAGTCCCCTGGTCAATTCCGTCCAATTTTCGCCGTTAAGTGTGACGTGGCAGTCTGACTGGGATGCTGACGTGGCAAAATCAAATGAGATGGAGTAAGTTAGGATCAATATGTAACATTTCATAACTTCTCTG
>QANZ01045650.1:0-22667 GCA_003254925.1 Chamaecrista fasciculata | reverse complement strand
GAATGTTTGGAAGAGTTTTGGGACACTTTACAATTTTATTTTGAGGATTTGAGACTAAAATGAATGAAAATGATGAAAAAGAGGAGGAATCGAAAATAATGGGATAAATTTGGTTTGTGGGGCTTGATTTTGGAAAAATTTGGGAGTTTTGATTTGTTTGTAGTGTACTTGAATGAAAATTGTAGTTGAATATAGGGATTTTTTGATAAATCATAGATGCTCATTTGTCTTTTGAGGTTCTAAGGACTATTTTGATAAAGATCATAAACTTTTGGTATTAAAGTGTAATTAAATCAGGTCCATCTCATTTGATTTTGCCACGTCAGCATCCCAGTCAGCATGCCACGTCACATTTAACGGAGAAAATTGGACGGAATTGAACAGAGGACTAACGGTGAAACTTTTTGCGAAGGTTTGGGACCAAATCTGCAACAAAAATAGTTATGGGACCAAATTGAAACCTTAGTCATAGTATTGGGACCAAAAGTGCACTTAAGCCTTTTTATTATAACAAAGTCCTTTTTCATTAAGTAAGATTGGCTATATAATATAACTCACACTTTTTAATTGATAAATCTTTTTCATTAAAAGGAAAAAATTAAAATATATAAAAAAATGTACTTTCGCATAAAATTAAACAAATTATTGAAAAGACATAATCTGAATGAAATATTTTATCAAATTTACTTCCCAAAATAACATCTTATAGATTGCATAATTTCATTAACATTTAGAAAATAATAGAAGTACTAAAATGTGCAACGATAACCAAAATTAGAAACAGAATAAATCGTTCATTTAAAGGAAAAAACTCTACAGAAACATCTAGTTAATGCCATTCGCAAAGATTACTAATCCCCTACTTTAAGGAAAAAAGAACGTAGTAAAGATATTGTTTAAAAGCATTTTTATTAAAATTATAACTATTAGTATTAAAACAATACATTTTCAATTCTCGTTACATTATATAAAAATAATTACGAAAGAATTTTATGAAAAAATAAATTTGATCTTTAAATAGTATAATCCATTTTATTTGATTCTTTCTCAAACAAAAGGAAGACCTATGCTATTCAGATATCTTCCAGAAAAGTACACCCTAAAAAAGAAAAATCAATACGCTTAACTGTGGGTGCATGTTATTAACTACTAACCAAAGATTTTGTTTCTAAACACAGCAATTATTATTCATCGAAAAGGGGGAAAACGAAATTAATAAAGGGTCTTTAAATTTTAGAATGCAGCCAAAAAAAAATGATTCTAGCAATATCTGTATTTACATCAATGAATGGAATAATTTTCATTTCTTTTGGGAAGCCAAGGGGGTGTGGCAACTAATGCATACTTACATTACTACATTAACCTGATTCTGTTCGTAGACATACCTAGGGGCTAGGAGACTAGGAGGATGGGTTACATAATAAGAATAGATAGATTACAGATTGAACCCTGCCTAAACGGCCATCTACCCTTAAATAATTACAAATTGCTGAATATACTAATGTAAAGAAATTACAAATTGAACCCTGTCCCATAACTGATTGACATCATCATGATTGGCAAATGCATCAAGGTAGATAGATTACCAACCGAATTTGATGACAACCAAGATTGCTTCCCATGAGAAGGCAAGCTAGTGCTTTATCGATGTCAAAAGCACTTCCAGATCCAGAGCATAATACATGAAGCTGACTTGAAGATTCGGCAACAATCTTGATACTGTACATCATCGAATCACTTTCTAATGTGCAGCAACAAGAAACTGGGCACAAGGATATTCCGGCAAAAACGGTGGCTGATCAATATCATCGGGATCTATTGCAGGAATTGCCATATCTATGTCTTCAGCAGAAAAAGGAATGCTGCAACAATAACGAATGGTTAAAACGCAAGTCTCAGGCTGTAAGTGTGATGTTATTAGAGCGAAAAAAAGACTATTCCATTAACAGTATTACAACTTAGGAGTGGCTCAAATTCTTATTCCACTCTTGCAGTATGGAGTTATATAATTATTTCACCTCTTTTTCCATTAAAAGAAAAAAGTTAAAATGTGTAGTGTGTACAGTAAATACTTTTATAAATAATGAACAAATTATTGAAAGAAGAGTGATGTAAATAACCACCTAAAATGTGCAACGATAACCAAAATTAGAAACAGAATAAATTCTTTATTAAGAGGAAAAACTGTCCAGAAATATCTAGTGAATTCCATCCGCAAAGAGCCAAACGCTACTAATCTACTATTCATCCCACTTTTTCACTCAGCAATGATGTCTTAAATCTGCAAGCAATCTTTAAAAATAATTGGAAAGGAAAAGGAGATTACCTCAGATCATCATCCAACAAGAATGAATTTGAGGTCAGATTTTGATTGTCCTTGCTCACGATTTCCCTCATTTCACTAACTACCTGTTCACCATGCATGGCTTGGAACTCTGAGGAAACTAGCATCTTGTGTGTGTTTTAAAAAAAAAAAAAATAATCGAGAAAACTTGCCTCATTGGACACACTCTGAGTTCCATACTTATCATCCCAGTACATAGTACTGATGCGATAGATTTGCCTTACAGTCAACGCCTGTTAAGAAAGTCAACTAGAAATAAAACTAGCCTTCCTTTTCATTTGTATATCACTATATTGAGACAAATTGCAACTGAAGAAATACGCCCATAATACAAGCAAAAAAATCGGACAAACACTTGAAGCAATGAAAGGATAAAAAATAAAAAGGTGTAATAGGAAGATCTATGTTACAAGGAACAAGCGTGCACCCAGTACATTATTTTCACAAACTAACAGATATATTGATAATGTTTGAGATATTGACACTAGCATGGTTTTTGTCATTTCATTTTTCATGATTCATTTTCACACTACCATCTTCATTATGGTGAAACTTATAATAATTGAGACAGTAACGATCTTCAGTATTAATATATAAAAATGAGACAACCCGTATTTTTATAACTAAAAAAAATCTGACCGGACAAAGATCCTGCCGAATTTCTTCCAAGGATTTCTTCCTCTTCTGGTGTATTACCTGTATAATTTGAACAGAGGAAACTGTTACTAAAAGATGCAATTCTTTTTTTTTTTTTTTTGAACAACAGATGCAATTCTATTTGAAAGCTTCAGAAATCCAAAAAAATTAACACATTGCTTATACCAGAAAGCCAACAGCTTGTCTTATATAGTTTAGCTCATGCCAGGATGTACCTGCATACTATTTTTAACCAAAAGAAAAGGATCAAGCCAAAAAACTCAAATCTCAAAGATTAAGTGCATGTGATCTCAGTTTACCTCCTCCTTTGCATTAACTATCCATTTCTCCAGTTCTGCTAGGCCAGATTTCACATATTCCCCATTTGAGAACGTACAACATTCACGCCGCAAGAGAAGGCTACGAAAGATAATTATTTGAGTAAATTGAAGTATTAAATTAATCTAGAGAAAACCATCTCAACAAACCAAGCAAACAAATCAGTGATTTGATGCTACAAAAGGTCATTTTAAGAAACTATGGTGCTTACCTGTTGAAGAGTGTAATATTGATGAAGGAGAAAACTTGTGTAACTAGTTTACGAATGAAGAAGGATGGTACCTGAGCATACAATTCAAAGGTAAGAAAGGAAGAAGAGAAAAGGGAAGCAAATGACAGTGAATGGTTATAACTTTATCGAAATATGCTGTTGAAGCATAAGAAAAAATGATCATCTTATTTTATTTACAATAGTCAAGATCTTTTACTACAATTTTAGAATAACAATAACTACATAGTTACATAACATCCAGTACCTTAACATACAAGTACATAGTTTCACAGCTGACCATCTAAAAATTGTTCAATTATTCTTTCTCTAACCCCTAATAAGTAAAAACTAAGCTGTTCTAAACTAAAGCTTCAACACCCAAGGTTCAACAACAAAAACAAGAACACAAAGGAAAAAACAAGAATTTATCTATCTTATCATGAATTAAAAAGTTCATCTAGATGTGTCAATCTTAATCCCACATAAACAAGTACTGTGGGTTAAAATATTGTCATCTGAATCTTTGAGAAACACTCATGTTAGGTGCTTTCTCACTGATGTTTAGACCAAAAAAACATACAAAAATTAAAAGATCAACACAGTAACAAAGAGACTTTTGAAAACATACATGATTTCCTCGTAGTCGGCTCATCAGTGAATCCAAAAATTTGATGATGTTGTCCCACTGACCACCCGGTGATTGCTGAGGAATCCCACCAGGAGACCGAGATGATTTTCCACCATGAGCTCTTCCAGTTTTGGGTGCCTAACCAGTACCCAATATGGTCCAGTAGAATATTCACATCAAATTAAAAATTCGGAAATAAAAACGGCAACAACATAAAATTTTCATCTTTTAATCATAAAATTAAGTCTAGTATCAAAAACTAGTAACATCATAAAGGGCTTCAAGAAATTATAATGAAAAATGAATAAATGATCTACAAATACCACTTTACAAACCAGAAACTTGTATTATGCCAATTGTAAGAATAGTCACCTGAATGCATAAGCCCAGAAGTGGAGCAAGTTCCTTTTTCAAATTATCACGTATCAGGCCAAAAATCTTCTCTACACAAGCAGTTAGTTGTTGTTTGAAAAGAATGGCAGGATACCTTGCCTCTACATGCGACATACCATCATCATATCCCATAAATTTTAATGGGGATTTCAGTCCCTGAGAATGGCACCAAAACTAAAATCAAATGAAGATAGAGAAAGTAGAAAGGGGCCATAACAAGAATAAAATGAAAAATCTAAAAAATTAATTGAAACAATTCATCTTGGCTTTCCCCTAATGGAGATACTATACTATGATTTGATTTTCCATGTTAGTGTTAATTACATCTATAAAATGATGAATTGAGTGATGAAATTGAATACAAAAATCAGACAAAAGCTCAGACCTATTATTAATCTAAGCAGTTTATATCTCAGTTCTACAGCTAGGATGCAGCCAGAGTTAAAATAAAGGCATACAGTTGCTCAAGTTAAGTCAGCAATCATTTGCAATCACAAAAAAAATATTAAAACAGCAGAAAAAAAAACATCATATATCAATTTTTAACTTGACAACTTACATGCCCGAGACGACTGGCCAAGCCAGAAGATCCAGTATATCTCTGTGCAGTGGTAGTTAAAAAGCCATTGGAACGTAGGTTCCTCTGCAAGAGGCATAGAAGCGCTGAGGTATTGGACAGCCAATATGGCAAGGCAATGTCATCATCTCTAACCTGAAAGGAGGTGCCAATCCAATGATTAGAGCTCCAATAACAATTACAAAAGGACCCAACACACAACTTTAACTTATAACAATATATACTATGCCAAAACATTGGCCATAGTCCTACATACAAGACAATCCATAAGAACAAGAATCACAAGGAAAATTTGAATTATATACTATAAAAATAATAACATATGATTTACCTTTAAAGCTTCATTAATTCCTTCAATTATGTAATCAAAAATGGCTGTGCGCTCAGATTCAAAGGCATGCCAATGAAGAAGACACTTGTATATGATACATGCTGCCAGTGGTTTATCATTTTTAAACCCCAAATCTTCTTTGATACACTTGGAGAGGAATTCATAGTTATCCTGCATAACATATGGTATCTATTAGCCTAAACCCTGAAATTCCCAGATTACGCAGCCAAAAAGACAAGAAGCAGGCCATCCTAGGCTCTTGTGTATAAGTTAAGCCCATTAGAATCTGAGAATAACACAGACCTTTCATCTTTATTTGAACACACTGATCTTGCTACTGTATTCAAAAGTAAGTCAAGTGACAATTTAATTCCTTATTTACTTTTTAGGTAGATAGTACAATTTAATTCACCAGTAAAGTGGACTGAAGGAAAGAGTGCTAAAGCATAACAAACATATTGAAGGTGTCCTATAAGTGATAGCCATCATCAATGTAAGATTATGGCGCTCCTCACTAACAACAGAACTCAACTGTTTATTGCTTATTTCATTTTCTATACTGAAGTGAATGTACTTTTGGTTGGAGACTTTTTTATTTCCAGCAATTAAAAATCTAGATAAAATAGACAACAAAAGAAAAACTTTCTCCTACTATCTTGTCAATGTAGTTCTGCAATATTTTGCATCAACAACTTCAGCAATTACTCCCCACTCCACACCCTACTCATGTTTACCCTCTATTTTCACTACCAAATGACACTTATACCCTTTACTTTGCCTTCATATCAAGGAATCCTTGAATCATTATTCTAAAAACTTCTATTCCCTATCTGCAATACCAATGGCCATCCTAACACTTTTAACTTTTTATGTTGTAACAGCTATGAGGCTGTTGAATGTATTGTTCAAAAAAAAGAGAGGCTGTTGAATGTCGTCATTGACTCACCTTGAAATTAAATATTTCACTGAAATGTAGATTTAGGAAACAAATTAGAAGGGGGTACTACCTGGTGCCTCTCTGCAGTTAACTTAGATCGGCGAGAGTCTGACAAGCCAAGTGTAAAGGGCGCAATGATTTTTGTGGGTGTAGGTGACTCCTACACCAAATTGGAGCACATTAAGTTAATTAGTAATAGTAATAACAATTACATTCGTTAAATATTGTCAATGTCAACAGAAAAGCCAAGAAAATGGTAGGCGTCTCACAAATGTGGGCTTTCGCTCACTGCGGGGAACCACTGCATTGGAGTATTTCTGTTTCCAAAAGACAAGAAAAGTAATTGATTAAGCAACATTACAATAGATCTTAACACATCCAGAAAATAGATTAAGAACAAGAAAAATACAGCATCTGTCAAACAAGTCTGAATTGGAAACCCGAAAGTAACAATTCCAAAGTGAATAAAGCAAAATAAAATATAAAAATGTTCATAATCGTCAATGTATAATGAATTAGGCAACTTACTTCTGAAAATGACTTTGCAAAACCTGGACGGTTACCCTTAGGGGATGGACTTAAGGCTTTCTGACGTAGAATGAGATTTTCATCCTCTAAAGTTGATAACTTCTCCTCAAGACTACATTCAAATACAAGTAGAACAAATAAGTAATTAAATAATTAAGCATACACTGCAATGAACCAAAAAATTGTATAACCCTCAGATTCTAACAAATGCAAACAGGAAATGCCAGTGGAGTGGAAAGATGTATAAACAGCACCTTTTCAAATTTTGTTGGAGTTGAGAACATTTCTGTTCAACCTCCACCAATTTCTCAGTGGTTTCACTGCTAACTTTTTGAGCATTCGTAAGCTCAAGCTCCAAAGCAGCATTCTTCTTCTCGAAAGCATCCAAAGAACTCTAAAAATAGAACAGGGAATTTAACATAATTAAGTAGATGAACAAGAAAACAGGTAAGCTGAAAGCCACTCAGGAAGGCTAATGAAATAACGACAGGTGTGTATACACATGACATGAGAATTTCAAAGATGAAGTATTTTTAGTTTTCTAGCAATCAAGTAACAACCTACGAAGCAGATACAAGACACACATTGATACACTAAATTCTTTAAATTGCATGACATGACACTGACAAATGTACATATAAATATCCATAAATCTTGATGAGAACATAAAAAATTACAATATTTATTCATGAAATATATCATGTCAATTTTTTAATTTTTCATTATGTCGGAGTTGTGAAAAAATGATTTTAAATTGTTACATTCATAAACATGTGTCAAGCATGTGTTGTATTGTGTCAAACACGGTGACACTCGTGTCCGTGCTTCATAGGTATAACTACAGAAAATGTCAGGTTGTATAATGGCACATAATCAGACTTATTTACAGTAAGGAAAAAAGAAGCAGCAATTTTCCTGGTAAAACCTGCATGGTTGCATATATATAGGAATTTTTGAATCCTTTGCATTGGCAAAATATGAAATATTGCATGTGATTTTTACAGCCACAAAAACCAGAAAATAAAAACCATCATAGTCAAACAAGCTCAGCAGAATACTATCACTTGGTACACTAAATGAAAGTACCTTTAAAAGAGCATTTTCCTTCCGCAGTTCATCCATTGCAACCAGCTCTCTTTCTAAAGCTGATTTCTCCTTTACAGACAATTCCAATTGATTTTGAAGCACTGCATTCTTGTTACATTCATTAATTGTTGCCAATTTTGCTGCGTCTAATTCAAGATTCAGAGCTTGTAGCATTTTTTGCAGCTTTGACATCTCAACTTGCTTAGCCTCATCATTAGAAACCTATATAACACAGTACAAAACATAGGATGAACAGATCTATAATCTAGCCTGAATAAATCTAACTTATGATGTTGTTCGGACACTTCTGCCAGAGAAATGAAAAGTGCAGGGATGACCTCATTATTACCACTACACAACCATGGTGCAGAACTAGGTCACTCAAAGAGTTTGAATTTGATAAAAAAAGAACTACAGCCATCCGCAAGGGTAAAAAGTTATAGGTGAATATTTCTTGAAGAAGTACCCTTAATCTTTTTTCAAGATGCAATCGCCATGTCAGATCTTCCAATTGCTTCTCAAGTTTATTCTTAGCAAGACGCAGTGCACCAGTTTCATTAGCTTCCTGCAAAGGAAAATCATTAAGTTAAAGACTAAAACTTTTAATACATGGACTTCAAGAGAAAAAGAAATCAAACAAAAAAAAACCTCACTTGTTTCAATCTACGAAGCTCTCGTTTTGCTTGTTTACACCGCCACCGGCATTGTATTGCTACAATTGAAGCTTGGTGATGTTTGAAAGCTGACCGAATCTTGTACATCTTCCAACATGCCTATAAAATCAAAATTAAATATGATTATCAGTATGTAATAGATTGCATGATGCACAATGACACAAATAACCAAAGATAAATGACAAGGATTCAAGGAATTGAATGTCATTGCAGAAAAAAGTACAAAAGCAAACATCGGATTATTATGCCTAACAAAACTTACATAAGAGAGATGAAACTTTGCAAAATAAGCTAGACTGTCATGGTTCATAGTATCAATAAAAATACCTAAATATTCATAAAATGTGCAAAGTTCCCAATACAGTTTTACTCAATAACTAAAACAATAAAGCCAAAATTAATCAAGCTTATTAAAGATAAGATAAAGAGGCCATGCTTACCACAAAATAACACAGATCAAATTCATCTTACTGTTAAAAATTACCTGAATAACAGTAGCAGCTTTGTGTTCTTTTCCAAGCAAGAATCTCCGGTGAGTTGTGAAGCCACGAACAAAGGATTGTATGACAATAGAAGAGGCATATAGTTTCAAGTATGCTCGCTTCATTAACCACATACGACTACATTTCTGAATGAAGATAGCAGCAGCTGTCTCTCGTTTAACAGCATACATCTTTCGGGCAAGACATCCTACAATAACAATAGAAAAAAGCACCAAATCAGTGAAAGAAACTATAAAATAAAAAACTCTATATCTGATATGCTTACTAAAACAACTGTAAATTACTAATGAAGCACAAACCACCCAGCCTGTTACTAATTCAGACCAAACTTAGAAGCACTTCCACCAATTATTACTACCTCTACATTTTAAGGCCCCACGTCAGTCATAGTAAACCAGCTTTATGTCTGAATGCAGATCACAGTTGTGAAAATAAAAGTAGAGCACAAAACAAATACTGGTAGTGTGACTGCATGGGTAGTTCATTGCCAAGCTATAGCAAGATAGGAAGGAAGGGGATGGAATATGATCCTATAGACGATGCAGACTTGAGCCCCACTAAAGGGCAGCCTAAAATGCGTAAAGGCTTCACACTCTTCACCTCAAGATAATATAAGATAGTTCTCATGCTTGCATCCCATTTCTAGTTCCATCAAAACTAAATAAACTTTTTCTTCAACCGACATGAGTGATAATTCTAAGTCCATGAGAAAAAATATCATAGAAACACATCAATTTTGATTAAGAATAAATTGCCCATGATGAGAACTGATATGACAAATTAATTTAAAGGGAAAAAAGAGAGATGAACAAAACTAACCCCTGCAGTATGCTTGAAGAGAAAATGCAGCAGCTCGGATTGAGATAAAATCCCTGTGCGCAATAAATGTTCTCAGCCGGCGCTGAATACACTTTGCAGCATTGTCCAACACTTCAGCACGTCGGGAGTCTAAAATGCCAATTTGACCAGCCCTGAGAAATACTTTGGTCCTACCCAACTAAAAGAAAAAGAAAAAGAGAAAGAGTGAAAAGTAAAGAACAAACCATTACCATCGATGTATTCATGCTTTTACATCTAAGGTTTTCATCTTAAATATATCAATGCACTGTTCTGAAGAAGCATACCTGAAAATTTTCAAGATTTAGCTTCTGCAAAATTTTTGCTGTTGCAAATTTTTCATCGTCACTGTTAACATACATAAAATAAGTATAAATACACATCGATGAGAAGTGAAAACACTTGGTTTTTTTTAGAATAGAAATACTTGTATGATAGTGATCACATTCTTTTCTTTACACTTTCACATAGAAGCAGTTCAAGAACACTTCACTCATTAAAATTTAGGTAAGAGGGCAGTGTCGTGGACACTCCAATGGTCATTCTCAACAAATAATTTTACCATTCATGACAATAAATTATATATTAGTTTATTACAGGATAAAACATTATTAAAAAGGATTATTTAATATTCAATGCCTACTTTCAACCTCAATCAAACCTAGATGATCACGCTGATACTCACCTTTTATCAGATTGTTTTTAGAAAAATAATCCTAAAACAGATGTGTTTTAGGATTATTTTGGCCAAAAAGAAAAAAGACAAAATCATGGAATGCAAAGTTCACAATAACTGCATACAGATTTTACAGAACCGACCTTCCATCCATAAATTCAGGAGCTATTAACCCAAAGCGATCAACAAACTCCGAGTAAGTCCTACGAGTGGGGTAGCCTGCTAGACTTATTCGAACAGCCTCAAGAACACCCTGAACAAATTAAAATTAGATAGAAGTGCTTAACAAAGTTGAAAAACCTGGAATACATACATATTGAACATAGATTATGACAACCTATTTGCATGGAAATTCAAATTAAATCTACAAAACTTTATGTATATGTATATATGTAGCTGAAAGTCATAGAATTTTTCTTTTGATATAAATTATTAGATAAATAAAATACAGAAACAGAAATAAACTGAGTCAAGTGATTTAGAAAAATTAATTCTTCACAGCATAGCTTGATAAGGATAACAAAAGACAGCCCTACCAGAAAATCCATTTGACAAAATCTAAACCCCCAGTTAGATAAGAAAATTTCAGAGATAGCTACATCAGCTCAACCAAATTTTGAGACCAGTTATTATGCTAATCAAGTACTGATTACTTAAGAGGCTTTCAGATAGTCAATACAACCAAACCCGAGTCAAACTTTGCAATTCATATAACAAAGATTCTTATGAATCTGCTTTTTAACTGAGAAGCTGGTCATCTGAGCATAGATCATGCAACTTACTAGCCAGATGGGTATAAATAAAGCATGCCTAACAATAATTAGTATATTTAACAGAGTAATGCTCATAGAATCGGTTTTGCCATAGGCTATAATTTGAGAAAATATATAATTCAAGGGTCAATGTGGAGCTCTTTAGCCCAATCCAATGCTTTATCACAAAAATTCATCATGCATCAAAACTTCTGTAGTATTGTATCTCAAAAGGGTAAATCGTGGGCAATGATGATAAAAATGAGTAAAGAGAGGAAAAAAAAGGGTAAATCACCACAGGGAACAAAACAAATTCTAAGTTGCAAAATGTGCAACATTAGCAAATATTAGGCAACAACAATGGCAATCATTGACTTTAGAATCAGCAAGACATCAACCAACAGAATCAGAGCTTAATAACTGACATTCAGAAAACATATGCCTTTATATGATAACAACTATAATAAAGAGAAGCTAGAATATTTAAGCTACTGACCCCACATCGTAGTTGGTGTATGACACTTGAGTTCTCAAACCTTTGTGGCCGATTTAAAGAATTTGGCTTCACACATCGTATGTAATGAGGCTCAGTTCTGTTAAGTGTCTCCATGAGTGCTTGAAGTTGTTGCTGAGATCCAATGCAACATGTGACATGAAAGTTTAAATAAAAATATCAGAAACATAGAAATTGTAACCAAATATTTTATGCACCTATACAATTTGACCACAATAACAGATCCTTAATCTAACCCTATCATGTCCTTTCAGTGGCTTGTCCATAATTACAAGAAACAGTGCAGATTGCATCACCTTTAGCCTTTTAAAAGGCTTCAAAAAGGTTTAACAATTCATGATATAGGTATAGCACTCATCCTCCAACCAAGGTAGTTGCAGAAAGGTACCCAACCAAGAAACCTTACAACAGTAGAAAAGAGATACTTGATACTGTCACGGACAACAGCATATGGTGCAAAATTACAACAACTGGACAAAGTAGCCAAATATTTTTAAGCCAAATACATTATAAGACTACTCATTTCATTAATATTTACATTTATGTGGAATTCTTCATTCCAACAGAATCAACTGAATTGGTCCTTGATAAAGAAATGAAGGGGTGAGTGGGTGACAACAAAAAGAAGGGTGTATACAGATCTTCACACCTTAAATCTGGAGGCTACAGAAGAAAATTTGTATGATGACCTAGAAGACTCCTCCGGTAGCAAAGGAAACAGAGCACACACAAAAGGGCATTTGGAAGAAGACAACAGATTGCAATGTTCAACAACAACATAATCACGGTTTTTGTCTATAAAGCTATCTGTGTGATAAGTGACCTGCATAGACGTAACAGAAGATCACTGTTATTTCAAGGCTTCATGAGGAAAACAAGAGTAAATAATGTGACAGACTTACCTTTCCAGCATAATGAGAAACTGAAAAATCTGTTTCTGAAAACTTTTCCTTTGCCAACCTTGGGTGGGACCGGAAATGCTGAAACAACTTGGTGGAGAAAGTTTGATGTGTTGATTTTGGAAACATGCTGCAAGGCCAGGAAGTTCAATGTTAAGGCTTTTGATGGAGTGCATCAGACAAATAGATACAGACCAATTCATGTTATATATTCAAGAACTCAAGTTGTACCAAGCTTCATCCAACAGTGCAATGATACCAATGGGCTTCTGCAAATGACGGCAAAGATGAGTCCACAAGAAACTAAAGTTAAAGGCTTACATACAAACAAAAACAAATTTCATAAAGGACACTATATTATTTACTTTTTATGTGATTGTGGGGATGTGATTCCTAAACAACCAGATCTTACCATACTGTGATTTAAAAAAAACTATATCCCATACCCACACATACAAGCATAAAATTCATAAGAGAGATTCAGACATAAGGCCTAGTGTACAGGATAAGGCAATAAAAGGATTTTGATATATTGCCGACTAGCTGGATTCTTAATGCAAATACTCCCTTTGCAATTTCATTATTTCTGGCCTGCGGTAACAATCCACAGATAATCATAGCTTGTGCAGTAATCCTCAAAAAATATTATAAAAGACCTATATATTCTCCTAGCCATGCATTATGCACAAAACAGAGAGTCGTGCATTAAACTATATGGAACATAGATTGACAAATTTAAACTACACTAACTTAAAGAAGCATAAGAACATTTTAACAAAAAACCTTTTCAATCAAATCTAAAACATCTTGGTTGTCAATAAACTCAATGTAACTCCAGTTAATTTCTTCTTTGCTATACTCCTCCTGCTCCATTTTGAATACATGCTGGAACAAATGAAGATACAAATAGTTATAACAAAAGTACGAAGTATTTGAATAAATTAACTTGCTGCAGATAAACTCAATCACACCAATGCGTGATCTTAGTGACAACAGATTAGATAACATAAAACAAACACACTCCCATACCTCATTGAAATGTTGCTGAAGCTTTTCATTTGCAAAGTTGATGCAGAATTGCTCAAAACTGTCAGAAGAACATGTTGCCAGTTAATACAGAGATCATATTGGCAATAATTACACTCAATTAACAAGAGAAGCGTAATAATTAAAAAAAAACTGAGCAGAAATACCATAAAAAGGAATTTCCATAAGCATTAAGCACTTTTGGTACTAGTAAGAGTACTGAAACATATGAGGAACACAGGACATTGCCGAATTCCTCAGAAGTGGTTGGAAAAAAATAGATAAATTTTTAAATGAAAATGAATTCATTGAATAGCAGAGAATAAAAAATTGTACAAAACAAAAGACAATGAAAGCTGACCAAACAGTGCTTCCAATATATGCTAATCTAACCCCATACATAAGAATGCTCCAGTATTAAATGCAGATTTAATTCAGGCCAAAAAAAAAAAATGCAAATTTAACCCACTCCAACTCCGATGAATTATACTCTGAACAATATCACTAGAACATGGATTAGAATACAAATCCATGATTAATCCACTCACTTCATTTCTTGACAGCCCTCATGACAAAAAGGAAATCTTGCATTAAATTTCACCTATTAGGAAATTACACCTCAGTTCAAAATGACAAGCAGATAACTTACCTGTTATCCTTAAAGCACTCAAAACCATATATGTCCAAAACTCCTATTTGTATCTGGGAATTGATATCTTGCCCAACGGACCTATTGATTTTATCAACAAGCCTGATAAAAAAAAGGTATTGTCATTGTGAAAAAATGCATAACAAATTGACAATTTATTACTCATTGACCATTAAAATACCAATCAAATAAGCGAGCATAAACAGTTTTTGCCAAAGCATCCCGACCAGCAACAGCAGCATTGCAATCAAGTGCTTTCACAATACTTCCTTCATGGGTTTGTATTGAGCGAGTACATAGCGTTGCTAATAGTAGGTTCACATCACACCTACAGATGGGTGCATAAAACAGTCATTGAGGTGAGCAAACAAAAACTGAAACATAAAATTATGACCAGTCATCACATCTTAAAGATATATGACCAAGCATCCAACATGAGGATGTTGACCATCCAATAAACGAACAAAATCCATAACACTTTTATAATGTCTACCATACTACATAGATAACAGCCACAATCTGTTCATAAATTAGAGAGACATTCTATAGCTCCCACATTTCCATCCAAAAGCTAGACATACTATGAAAGCAAATCAATTTGGTTCAGTTGATTTGAAGGCCACTTTAGCAATTAAGATTACAGGGTTTAGGAGGCTTAAGGTGGGTGAAGCTCTTCAAAATTGTGCAATTTTTGCTGACTTATGGTGTCTATAGCAAAGTTCGGAATGCCAGTATTCAAACAGCAATTCCTTCCACCATGTCTAGAGGCTTATTATTATGTTCTCATTTTTTAGTGTCTATTAATGGCAATTTTAGGAAAGTGACCCTCAAGAAATTTCAAAGGGATTGGTGTGCTCCTCTTTGTTACAGTTTCAGTTCTCTTTCTTCCTTTTGTTCAAAGATGATTTCTTGTCCTCTGTTTTTGTTCCATTTTGTAATTTTCTCTCCTCTTTGATGAACTCTTTTTTCATCAAAAGAGAAAAATAAAACCAAAAAATAAATCACTCACATGAAGAGATTGGCTGCCATCTGCAGATGAAACCTTGATTTCTCATCCTTTATTGCAGATGAGTCATGTTCTTTTCCAGGAGAAAACTCAATATTCCCCAAGTGTAAAATTGCAGCTAATGTACGAAATATGGCTTCCTGGTAATAGGAATATGGGGTAACCATTAGTAAACGCAAGGCCTGACAATAATTTTATCCCATAAAGCAAAAGCAACACTAATGGGTATGCTATTAAACCTGGTCTTCATGGCTTATGCCAACTATATCCATAGCCCTCCTTGTCTTCATGTATTCTTCAGCACTGCTTACTCCATCTAATTCATACGTTTTACTTTGATTTAAATAGTGGAAGTGGCTTGGATGCCCTAACTTATACTTCTCAGCATCCTAAAAAAACATGGAGATCCAATTATAAAGTGGAACTGTTAATGCTTCAACCATGAACTTGATATAAAAGAACAGAAAACCAATTAACAAAAACAGATAGATGCTCCATAAGAGATTGAATACCCTTTCTGATGAACACAACTGATAAAAGCAATGATAGTTTCTTTCAGGATCTGTTATCTGCACTACTCGTGATCTTTCCAGTAAGTAAGTTCTAATAGCAGCACCAGATATTCTTCCATTTGAATCAAACTGAATTTCAACAAACTTCCCAAAACGACTGCAATGAGGAGAAAAAAGTGAGGCTAAGAAAAAAAAACTAAAGAAAACTAAAGACACAACCATGAAAGCTGAAAAAGTAAGACCAAGCCCTTTTCTTAGAATCTATGGGGAAAAGATGTGTAACCTAGAAAGTGGCAAAATATGGAGACTATTATTAAAGGAAATGATTGAAGTACAAATAAATAAATGAACAAAATAGGAACCAAATGTACCTTGAGTTATCATTCCTGACTGTTCTTGCATTACCAAAAGCCTCCAAGAGTGGATTAGACTGAATAAAGCAGGAAGTTAGTATCTAACAGCAATGCCCAGATGAAAAATCAAAAGAATTTGATTGTTAACTCATCATTGGTAGGGTTTAATAATGTCTTACTTCAAGAACTTGTTGCTCAACTGTTCTATCATCACCTGCTGTTCGTCCACCAACAAAGGTAAGATACTGCATGATCAATTTTGTTGTCTCAGTTTTCCCAGCACCACTTTCACCACTAACCAAAATAGACTGGCTTTGACCTTCATTCATCATTGCTCTAGATTGTGACCAACAGAAGCTCACCAGTTCATATTCGAAACACGATGCACGAGATAGCAAGATAGGAAAGAAAAAAAATTAAATATATATAACAAACTTCATAAATGCATACCAACCTATAGGATGCATCAGCAACAGCAAATACATGTGGACTGAGCTCACCAAATGGAGCTCCTTTATACTGCTCCATCATATGAATATCGTACAAATGAGGAAGCTTTGTGAACGGATTTAGGGCTATTAAAATGCTCCCTGTATATGTCTACCAACAACAAACATATCAGGAAAATAAAAGGTATAAATGGTTTAGAATGCACTGGAGCCAAGGTAACCGTCCTATTTATGTGAAGATACACCGTGTTAATCCAGAAAACACAGATATTCATATAGTATTACTTACAACAACCACATTTATTAAGTACTTTCTCGGATGTAGAACAACTGACAAAATGACATTCATTTCATTCCATGAAACCACCCAAAATGAAACTGAAACATGAAATACAAGAGATTGACTATTAGTTTGAGCAATTGAATATTATTCGTCCATCAAGACATCCCATTAAAGGCTTCATTAATGTTAACAAGAAATGCCAAGATGGATTACCCACATTGGCAATATTTAAATTGTTAGTTGGCCAGCTTTGGCAAGATGCATTAGTGAAAATAACTTGAAATGCCCAACTATGAACTAAAACCAACCTTATAACCTTAACAATAAAATAAAATTAAATAAATAAAAAGAATCCCCAATCGTGTGTGAACTTGCTTCCAACATGTTCTTTTCCTGCCTTCTCTCATGTTAGCAGTGCAAAAAGCAACAATAGTTCACGAATCCCAAACAACAATCGACCATATCCAGGTTTACAGCCATTTAACTTCTATCAGTCTCATGCAGTGCATTAAATTCCACACTCATGTACATCTATTTCATTAATTACGCCTACAGCTAAGTTCAATTGATTGTAAAATTAATATATTACTTCAAATAACTAACAAAAGTGGTTGATCATCTGGCAGAAGACTCACATATATATCATTCAGGGCATATCTTCTACGAAGATTATACAAAACTCCCGGCTCATTCAAATAAGCCAACCTCGTCATATCTTCCACTCCCCCATGCTCCTCTTCATCAGCATCCCGCGGGAAGAGTTTCTCTGGTAGAGCAAAAACCTGCACAAGCACACCTCCGGGAAGCAAAATTTGAAAATACACCCCTAGATCATTCATCATCAAGGAAATACAGAGAAAAAAACAAACTCCTCACCTTCTTCCCAGAAGCAGTGACAAGTTGGACTTGCCTGCCAGCAGAGGCGAGCACTTCAGCGGCCACCCAAGCCAAATCTCTGTCTTCAACCCAGACTTTGGAGCCCTCACGGAGACTCATTTTCGGTTCCTGCAACATCAAGGAAATGAGCTGACAGCCAAAGAATCAAGAGAAGTGAAGGGAATAAAATTCAAAATTTTGAAACCCTAGAGAGAGAAAGAGAGAGAGAGAGTAGGACAAAATAGGGGCTTACGGTCATGAGTTTCTGGTGAAATTTTGGATTCCCGCCCTACAAGGGGGTGTACTACTATGAGTCAAAAATGGCGAAGCTGCAGAATATTTATACCGTATTCGACACGTCACCACTGTATATATATATACTTCTCAGACTTCACAGTTTTTTTTTCACCTCTTTCACTTACCAACCTTCCTTTCTCCGCCACCCATACTTTACATTCCAAGCCTTTACTTTTTCTACTCAAGCTGGTTGCGAGCATTAAATAATTAAATAATAATAATAATTGTAAAATTTACCAAAATAAACGAAAATATAGAAAATTCATTTTTTAATTTCTTTTTGTTTTCTTAATTTTATAAATTATATTATTAAAAATTTACTATTTAGTCCTAAAATTTATACTAAGTTAATAAATTAATTCTTAAATAATTAAAAGGCAAAAGCATTAATTTTATCTCTAAACTTTTCATCAATTGTTAATTTTGTCTCCAATCTTTTTTGTTGTCAATTTTGTTTCTAATGTTTTATATTTTGGTCAATTTTATCATTTGCTTTTACTTTAGTCAGATATTAACGACAGAATTTATGTAGCTAGTGATATATAATGTAAAATTGATAGAAAAAGAAACTAAAATTCTCAAATTGAAAAATATGATAAAATTTGTTGTTAATAATAATTATTGAAAGAAGTTAGTCAAAGGATAAAATTAAAAATTAATCAAAATATAAAACATTAGGGATGAAATTAACTGTAAAAGAAAATTGGGAACAAAATTAACTGTTAGTGTAAAGTTTGAGGACAAAATTAATATTTTTGTCATAATTAAAATAAATAATTTAATTCAATGTTTTAGTAACGGGACCAGTCACTGACCCCGTCAAGGGCTCGGGTCACTGGTTCAACTGCTGAGTCAATTGGGTCAATTGTTAGACCGGTCAAATTAAAAAATATACATGTATATATTTAATTAAAGTATCAAACAATATTTCTAAATTTTAATTTAATCCCTGAAAGATAGAATTATAAGATTTAGTTCCTCGAAGATGTAATTAAAATTAATTTAATCTTTTTTTTTTCAGAAATATTAACTAAAATATAATAACAAATAATAGTTTAATTTTATATTTTGATTTAAGTTAATATTTATTAAAAGGACTAAATTGACTATAATGATATTTTTTAGGAACGAAATTTTATAATATTATTTTTCATGAATTAGTAAATAAAAAATATGTCATTTTTTTTAAATTAATTATTAATTTAATCTATATATATATATGATTATATTACGAGAATACATTAATAAGTCTATTCTTTGTTGGAATCTAAAACAAAGGATCATCTTTTTAATCTTATTATTCCTTCAATTTATTTATATGTCTTTGACAATTTGACCACTCACCTCCAAATAAGCCAATACACGTAACACTGACCCCATTGGTATTTGGTAGGTAGGCACGAAATCTATTTTGAAACAGAGATCCTGTGTAATCTTCAGAACCATTTAAATTTGAAGAGTATATTCCGTCTTACGAGTATATGACTCGATTGGTATTTGGTACGTAACGTCACAGTATTAATGTAATGAGAGGATTTAAATTCTAATATTAAAGATATATTTGCATTCAACAATCAACATTGCTTCGTTTGTGGTTCATGGTTCTATATTCAATAATACTTTTCGTCTCTCTAGGTATATATGTGTGTGTAAGTGAATGTTATATATGTGTAGGTAAATAACTAAACATTGTGATTTCTCACTGTATTTAAAATTAAATTGCAGGTAAAGGACGATATATACGTTAAAACTTAAAAGCGTTTTTGCCCATATTGATTGTCTTTCATTTTTATTTTTTTTATTTTTGCTTTGAAGATTTCTTTTTTTTTTTTTTTGCCTGAATAAAATTTCATTAAAAAGCTCAAAAAGGCAAGCAAAACAACAACCAAAAACGGGCAGTAAAGCCCAACAAACCAGAAAAGTAGAAAAAGACAAAAAGTAGATATCAATGACATGTTCAAAATAAAATATGATTTTCAAATTATAACGAGTAGCCACGGCCACCACCGTCCACTCTTATATCAAATGGCTAGTATTCATTGCTTATTTAATACACATCATGCAGTGCTTCTTTCGGCTTTATTATTATTATTATTTGTAGATAAGGCTAAGAGAAATGTACTTAATTTGTATAATTTGTAACTGCTGCCTTATAATTATTTAATCACCCGTCATCAACAATTCAAAAGTGAATTCACATGAATTCATTAACAAAATCTTATTATTCATTGCTTATTTCTGAAGCTGTCCAAACTCCAAACTCATTTGAAATATAGGAGGAATTTCGTCTCAAATCTCAATCATTGTAAATATCTCTCCATTTAGGCCCAGTTCGTTTCCGTTTTGATTATAATCTGTTTTGATTATAATCAAAATAAACACGTTCGTTTACGTTTTTTTCCTGATTCAATTATAATCATGATTCTTAAATAATCAAACACACTCAATTACACTTATACCCCTATACATAAACCTATAATTACCTATACTCTAATACATTCATTCTCCAATCACAAAGGGCAAAATGGTCTTTTACCTCAATATTGGACCATTTTGGAAATACTCATTCTTGTGTTGGGCTAAATTGTTATTTTGTCCAAATAATTTAGGATTGAAATTCATATTTTAGCCATTGTTTTTCTTCTTCCTCCCCACTGTTCTCTCTATCGTCCCTCTACAAACAATTTCCCAGATTCACAGCTCTGTGTGGAAATTCTTTCATTGCTCTGTGTGGAAATTCCCAGATTCTATGATATCACCACTAGAAATGGAAGCTTTTTCCTGAGAATTCAACTTCTTTCTCTTATTCCCCGAATTAACAACGACCGGATTTGTTCCCTCCTACATTTTCAGCCAGTAGTTATATCTCATATAATAAGTATTATCAACGAACCAAAAATCATCAGAAAAACCAAGATATAACAGGAAAACGTTAATGCATTATTGAATCAGTACCACAACCAAATTAGCAGAAGACCCATCAGCAGAAGCAGTTAGAGTGAGGTGTTTGCGGCTAAGTCTCTTGTCCGATACGGGAATGTTGTTCCGGCCGATGATGTTTGCCCCATCTTTGACAGGCAATTTCGGCACCGAAGCATCTTCTTCGAAATTTTGTGGAGGCGAGAGAGAGAGCGAGAGAGACAGCGAGAGAGAGAGAGAGAGAGAGAGAGAGAGAGAGGAAAATTGAAGAAAATTGGAGAAATTTTTCGGGTCCGCCAGCTTCAACCTTTTCTCTCTCATCTAATGCGAATCGGTGCACCGATTTGCTTATTCGGTGCACCGATTTGCTTATTCGGTGCACCGATTTCGTAGGCAAAAAATGAAACGGTGCACCGATTCGGAAAAACATCCCCCAACCAACTCACAAAAATAATCAAGATTTCACGTTTTTCAAGGCAAACAGTAACATTTTTGTTTTTTTTCACAACAACAATCACATCCAAACACACTTTTATTATAATCAAATCACACCTTACTTTTTCTAACTTTTTCTTCCATTTATACCCCTATACAATTTATCAATTTCCTTACTTTTTATCCACCTACCACAATCATTACATACCCATTTTAATAATTTCACACAAATAATCAACAATCATCCAAACACCACTACAAAAATAAACAAATTTGATTATAATCAAAACATGATTATAATCAAAACAAATTCTAAAAAAAACGGAAACGAACTGATTAGTAAACGAAAGTTAAACATATTTCTCTATTAGAAACCCTTATAAATCATTATGTTCTCTTTTTAATAGACACCATTCACATATTGATCCTGAACTAATGTTAATCACTAATATAACACAAATAGACTTGTTGAATTGTTTAGAGAAATGGTCCAATCAACAAAACTAATTTAAGGTGACAAAAATTAGTACCGACATGTTACAACCTCCTTCTATCAAACACCATGTAAGGTAATAAGAAATGGCGAGAGTTATATATAACTATTAATATCCTATCAACCTTTTCAATGAAAACAAGACATGTCATCAATTTATTTTGAGTAAACTACCAAATTGGTCCTTGGATTATTAGCTCGCTGACAGATTGATCCCCGAATTTAGGATATTGACAAATAGGTCCCCGAATTTTTCTAACGAGTCAAATAGGTCTCCGAATTTTTCTAACGTTAGTCAAATACTAATTATGATTGAAAATACAAAAAATAAGGGCTTGATTGGTTTAAGAAAATCTTTCCTGTTTTCATTTTCTGTTTTCATTTATGAAATTATATTTTTATTTCAAAATTTTTAATATTTAAGATATATGTTTGTTTTATAAAGTCAAAAAATCGTTTTGAGTAAACTCCCAAATTGGTCCCTGGATTATTGGGTCGCTGACA
>QANZ01045635.1:66532-103414 GCA_003254925.1 Chamaecrista fasciculata | reverse complement strand
AATCGTGGATCGAAAGTTAAAAGGGGCGTAGTCATCCATTCTCCTAGAAGAGGTGAGTGGCTTTCTTATCCTTGTCCCGTTGAGGGTTTGTGTGTTATAAAATGCTATCCTTCAGCGTGAATGAGTTGCTTGAATTTATGTGTAACTATGAATTGTGAATACATGCTTGGGAATTAATTTTGTATATAAAATTGAAAGTTGGTGAATGATTTAAAGGAAATAAATTTTTGGAATTTATGTTACAAGATTTGGTTATGTGTATGATTATGAGACTGAGGTGACTGTTTTGAATCGAATGGTGAATATTCTTGTATACAAGCTCCAACATAAGTTAAAGTGAGTATATATATGATTGAATTGTTTTGGGAAATTGTGCTAGTAATGAGATGTTATTGATGATATGATTCGACTGAGAAACATATGTGTATGCTTATGCTCCCCTGCGAAGGGTTGAAACAAAAAAGTTAAAATAAAAAGGAAATTATCATGAATGAATAGAGATGGGATAGGTAATACTCCCTTGCGAAGGATTGAGACAGATGATCTGATTAATTTTACTCCCTAGTGATGAGTTGAGACAATTGATGGGATAAATTAAATTGATTGTGTGAGATTGATTTGCTGTGAACAGTAATTCTGTTGATTTTATCTTGTGATGATGAGGGGTTAAATTATATGATTGATATCCAATGAATAAGCTTTTTGATTGTGCTGCCTTGATGGAAAGTGTGGAATTTTAGTTGTGTATCTTATTTGTTCACTAAAATGTTGATTGATGTTAGTGATAGTATTTAATTTTCATTTGAGTGTTGTATGTCTTGGGTTATTATTTATAGGATTGTATTTACATTTGATATTCTGAAATAGTGTTTACATTGATTGATGATACTCTAAACTGATAGGTTGACAGAAATATGCATGTGAATGATGACATTATGAATGTTTGAGTATGGTTAAGTATGTGTATGTATATGTATCTTGTGCATTCTCAAGTTGATGTTATGCTTCTTTTTATAGTAATTGATTGTGGGTAGGCTTACGGTGTGGTATAGGCCCATGACCGTGCTGGTCACGTGCTCCCGCAGAGGGGGTTGTGACAACTTTAGTAACTAACATCTTCATTAATCATGATGCATAAGTTCCAAGCACGATGCATTCCTTTCATATAAGTCCCACATCTAAGTAGTCAAAATCTCCAACCAAGCTTCTCTGAGCACTTCATTGCATATAGCTTCATTATTTCTTTTGTTGTAATTATCAATGTCTATCTTAGATTCATTAGTCTTGTTAGGCTCCAGAAACCAACATCTAATCCCCCTACTATTTTTTTTTTGTAATTTGGATCCTCTATAATACTTTAAGGGTATAATGTTAAGAGAAAAAGGAATAAAGTAGAGAAAGAATGCACTATAGAGAATCCAAATTATATTTTTGGGAACTTCACTAGCTGATTACCTCTGATGAATTGATCTTTCATAACACTAACGGCCCTTGCAAAAAACAAACACACCTCCCTAGCTAGATAATCTTATTAGGATATTTCAAAAAGTAAAATTTGCCTTAAAAACTATTGTTTCTCTATTTCTAAAATAACTAGGGCATTGAATGGATGATAACATCTCGTATGGTAAAATTTAGGCCTTCTCTTTCTTTAAACTCTTTTCTAGCCACATTTCCACTCCCATATATAAAAAAATGGTCAAAGTGTAAATTTAGTCTTATATTTTTTGCTCATTTCTCAATTTGGTCCCATATCTTTTTTGTTACACTTTTAGTCCTATATTTTTAGGTCAGTTCTTAATTTGGTCTCATATATTTCTTTGTTACAAATTTGGTCACATATCTTTAGGTCAATTACAGAATTTGTCTTATATTTTTGGATTAGGTGCAAAAGTTGTTCCATATCTTTGTAAAATAGCTTTAGAGAGACTACCATTAATCGAAACCTGCCTTTGGGCCAAGGTGACCTTGCCAGGTAAAATCAACAGTTGGGTTATGGCCAGCGATGACGCTTGACTAGGTAACCCCACGACGTCGTTTGCATGCGAACCCTCCCAATGATCTTAGCTTCGTTCTTCTTGTAACGTCTCACCTCAGTCCCGAACGACGAACGCCCAGCACAGCGAGGAAAACCAAAACCCTGAAATGGGTTATCTGTGTAGAGTTTCCAAGATTATAAGGCAATCTAAGAGCTCCAATCGCCTGTTTATTTCCTTCCCATTTTCCTCTATATGTGAAGATAAATCATTCAACACTGGATTAACTAATCATCAGTTTTTTCTGAGCCGTGCGTTGTTCTATTCTCAATCTCGCCAAAACACTAAGGAAAATAATCGCATTGACTTGAGTCAATATTCCCCAGAGCTAATTAGGAACTTCTCGATAATTGCACATATAGATCATGGCAAGTCCACTCTTGCTGATCGATTGCTGGAGCTCACTGGGACGATTAAGAAAGGTCATGGTCAGCCTCAGTATCTTGATAAATTGCAGGTACTTTACTTTGTAACCGTTTTCATGTATGTTATATTGATATATTTTTTTAGCTTAAATGTAAAGCTTTTCTTCAAAATTGTATCTGTGAGTAATTAAGTACCTCTGTCAATTGCTTGTGACAATAATACATTACTTTGCTATTCTGTCAGTTCCACATAATTTGTGAGAAACAAAAACTTCGTAGTTGGGTAGAAAAGTTATCTTAATTTTTTTCTTATTATCCATAATGCCACTTAAATGTTGAAGATAAAAATCTCTTAGGTAGAAAGAGAAAGAGGAATCACAGTTAAAGCCCAGACAGCGACAATGTTCTATGAGCATAGGATTCAGAATGCCAACATTAGTGATGGCCAAGATTCATCTAACTTTCTGCTAAATCTTATTGACACGCCTGGGCATGTGGATTTTAGTTATGAAGTATCAAGGTCACTGGCAGCTTGTCAAGGTGCACTTTTGGTTGTTGATGCTGCTCAAGGAGTTCAAGCACAAACTGTTGCAAACTTTTATCTTGCTTTTGAATCTAACCTAACCATTATACCTGTCATAAACAAAATAGATCAGCCAACTGCGGATCCTGATGGTGTTAAAGCGCAACTAAAAACAATGTTTGATCTTGACCCAAATGATGTACTTTTATCATCTGCTAAAACAGGACAGGGTCTTGAGCAAGTCCTTCCTGCCGTCATACATCGTATACCTCCTCCTCCTGGAAAGGGCAGTTCTCCTCTACGCATGCTTTTGCTGGATTCATATTATGATGAGTACAAAGGGGTAATATGCCATGTTGCTGTTGTTGATGGTGCCCTGCGTAAGGGGGATAAAGTTTCATCTGCAGCAACTGGACAATCTTATGAAGCTTTGGATGTGGGCATCATGCATCCTGAACTCACCCCTACTGGAATCCTGCTTACTGGACAAGTGGGTTATGTTGTAAGTGGTATGCGTTCAACCAAAGAGGCTCGCGTTGGAGATACACTTTTCCACACTCGAAACACTATAGAGCCCCTTCCAGGTATAGATGTCATCTTTTCACTCTCATCTTCTGACAATGATTGCCCACTTTTTGATCAAGGAAAGGAACTATATATAACTTTCCATCTTTTATTCAGTTCTGATATATATGCCTCAACTATATAAATGTTGTGTATTTTTATTGTTCCTTTTATCTCTGTTAGCGTTATCATTTTGTGCTTTGTTTGCACATAACTTTGTCTTCCTCCTTTTGCATGTCCATATTCTAAGTGATGATTTGTTATTTTGAAACTGTAGGCTTCAAGCCAGCAAAGCATATGGTATTTTCTGGTCTTTATCCTGCAGATGGATCTGATTTTGAAGCACTCAACCATGCGATTGAGAGACTGACATGCAATGATGCCAGTGTGTCTATTACTAAAGAAAGTAGCACAGCTCTTGGCTTGGGGTTCAGGTCTCGTATCTACCATTGAAAGAATGGGATGGTTTTCTTCTGCTAAATTTATACATTTAGTTGGCTAAGTCTTCACATAGGATAACTTTCTTATATTTCTACTGATCTACAAGCAGGTGTGGCTTCCTAGGCTTACTGCATATGGATGTTTTTCACCAGCGGCTTGAACAGGTAACACCGTAACTTACCTGATGTAGGATCAGTAAGAGGGAAAAAGAAATTTCTTGGGGGGAGGGGGGACTGGGGAGGGACGGTAGAAGTTTGAAAAGGAAAGAGGGAGACAAAAAAAGAAAAAGAGGGAAAAAGAAGAAAAGGAGAGGGAAGTGACTAGTGAGAACAAAAATCTGAGTACTCTATAATGAAATTCAAGGCTAACTTAACAAAGCCAAGAGGGTTTGATATAGGGAGCCCAAGTCAAACCTAATAAAAGCATAAGCAACTTCCAACACAACAAAAACAACAACTTCCTACATAACAATAAGAGCAATGGTCAATTTTCAAGATCTATTATTCCCTAGGTTGTATTTGCACATTTCTTTTACTTGACATATGTTTTCAAAGGTTTTCCATCATTTCCTCGGCTGGTGAGAACTCTCTTCACAGCATGGTTATTAAATTTTTTATCTTGATTATAAGATTGGTCAAGATCGAAATCTTTTTTCACCTTTCCTTGTCAGATCAAAGTGTGCATCAGAATGAGATCACAATTTATGTGTTAAGTTGTTGGATTGAGCTATCCGGTTAATAGAGTCTGGGGTTGAGAGATTTAAGGAAATATGGAGAGAGAGAAATACTCTCCAGGATTTAGAAAATATTCCTTGTTTTGTACCAACAGCATGGGTGTTGCCCATTATCAACTCCATATTTGGACAGCCTATTATCAACCATTTTTGCACAAATAGGTTAAGTTGCTTCTTTAGCTATTGGTCCACTAAAATCTTAAACATCTTGGGTAGTGTTTGTATCATAGAATCAAAAGCTTGAGAAGGTGCAGAAGTTCAGTGAGATTTATCCTTTTTCAAATAATGTGTAATAGGAGCCATGCTGTGCTAAAATCCCTAATTAAATGCTAATAGAAAGAGGCTAATCGATTGAAGCTTCAGAACTCTGAAACAGATTTAGAAGTGTTAAAGGGAATTAAGGAGAAGAGTAGTAGTAGGTGGAAAGAGAGGGAAATGAGAGCTCTGTGAGGGAAAATATCTGAGTATTCTATTAAAAATTCAAGGCTAACGTACAATGAATGAGTGGGCTATATGTAGGGAGCTCAAGTCCTAACTAATAAAAGTTTAACAACTTCTTCCAACACAACAATAAAAGCAACAGTCATTTTTTAAGATCAATTATTCCCTAACTAGTATTGATTGTTTTTCTTCTTCCTAAAATATGTTTTCCAAGGCTTTCCATCAATAACCTTCCGTCGCAACCATCTAAGAACTTTTGAGTCTATGGTGAAGATATATGAAATGCTAAACCTTCCAAATGTCATTGGTTTAAGTGTCACACGTTATCTATGTGATTTGTCTTACAACTTACCTGGCAAACATTTGCTTGTATGCAAGAATTTGGAAAATAACTAGTTGGTAACTTCAATTTTAATTGTTCTGCTTTAGCCTATTCTGAAAATCCTACCTGTTTTTGGTAACAGGAGTATGGAGCTCATGTTATCTCAACAGTTCCTACGGTGCCATACATATTTGAGTTTGCAGATGGAAGGTAGATCATAAAGCTGTGTATGCCAAAATGTCATATTAAGTTCCGTTTATGTCTCACATATATCGTGGTGTGTTTTTCAAGCAAATTGCAAGTTGAGAATCCTGCTGCATTACCCTCAAATCCCAAGCAAAAGGTGACAGCCTGTTGGGAACCCACAGTGATTGCTACAATCATCATTCCTAGTCAGTAAGCTCTAGTAAACCCTGGAAAATAATAATATGATGCTTTCATAGCTAATATTTACAATCTTCATATGGATGATCAAAGGTATGTGGGGTCTGTTATTACCCTTTGCTCTGAGCGTAGAGGCCAGCAACTGGAGTACTCATTCATTGACAGGTTGTTTACCCCTCTAAATTTTGCATTTTAGTTCTATATTCTAATCGTTAAAACCATGTAATAGAACTTTTCTTGAAAAAGTGATGTAATTTGCCCTTGATATGAAGCTCAATCTGGGTAGAGTTTCATACATGTTTCTCGTTTTTCTTGAAATTTACTAAATTTGTTTCATTAAACTCATTATTTTTATCTCTGCAGTCAACGGGCATTCATGAAGTATCGTATGCCTCTAAGGGAAATTGTTGTTGACTTTTACAATGAATTGAAGAGTATATCATCAGGCTATGCTTCATTTGATTACGAGGATGCTGAGTGAGTACTTTATTCTTTTTTTTTTTTTCCAATTTTTATTTCTTTTCCTTGATTATCATTTGTAGCTATTCATATCGACTTTGTACATTTATGGAAAAAATGTTGCCATGCCCGTATTAGGTACATATGGGGTACCAGTATTTGGGTATTGTGAAATATTTATCCCATATGTACCCTTTGTGAAACACGGCTTCATTTTTGTCTAACCCTGTTTTTGCTGTTTTGGTTTGGCTGTTTAATTATTGATAAATTACTATATATAATATTTATGGTTTGTTTATTTATATAAATGTTGCCATACCCATACCTCATTTTTTATGAGATTTGCTGTATCCTGTATCTGTATGCTCGTATCTATGCAACATAGTTGTACAATGTCGATATGCTGTATTGTATTTTGATTTAAACAGTTCTGCGATAATAATTAATCTAGCTATGTGTTAAAAATGATGTCACCTGGAAAAAAAGGAGTAGGCTATGGTCTAAATCATCACCATATACTTTTGGCTGTTGTGTGTCATCGAATTATACATTAGTATTAGTAAATTTGGAGTGGAATGCTTCCTATCTTATGATGCATTTGATGGGTTTAATTACAGTTATCAACTGGCTGATCTAGTCAAACTTGATATTCTTTTGAATGGACAACCCGTTGATGCAATGGCAACCATTGTTCATAACATGAAAGCATACCGTGTAGGTCGTGAATTGGTGGAGAAATTGAAGAAAGTTATAGACAGGTATTCCTTTGGTTTAAAGAGAAGTACTAGTTTGAAACTTCTGCTTTAACTCAACTGATCTCAAAATTTTCTACTTTCTGAGCAGGCAAATGTTTGAGATAACACTACAAGCGGCTGTTGGATCAAAAGTCATAGCAAGGGAGACGTAAGTTTTTAGTATTGCTAATGGGTATTTATTGGCAACTGATTTATTGGAGTGGTTATTGTGGAACCATATGTGTTGTTACACAAATCAGAGTCTTATTGATATTTAAGTCTCTTTTTATTCTGAAAAAAGAATAGGATAGAGGATCCAATCTTTGAAATTACCCCTTCTTTTTGTTCTGCTCTGCTAAGCCTCTCTAGTCTCTAGTATATTTATCAAAATTGTCTGATACAAATTCATGTTGCACAGTTTGGTTTGATTGATGAAGAAACTAATACAAACTTTGAGATAATTGGTGGCCAGAACAGGTCATAGAATTCTAGTCATGCCAAAAAACATGATTTCCACAATTCTGGGAATCTTGAACCATCTTGTTTTTGTTGGTTTTTGTCGGGTCACCCGGGTCATGAAGTTGGGATGAGGAAAACCCTTACAATCCAACATGGAGAAGCTGCCATCTGGGACTTTCATTTCTTTAAGTCCAAAAAAGAAAACGCAGTGTTTAGCTGATATGTGCAATACCAGTAAAAAATTCTTAAAAGAAACCTATGAGAGAATGAATAGAGGTAGGTAGTTTCTATAGGCTGTTTTTGCTTCATCTCCAGGTTTAATTCAACTCTAATTGTACCTGACTTTAGATCCAACTTTGGAAAAATGGAGGCACCTCCTAATTGATCTAAAAGTTCATCAGTGGCTGGGGTGGGAAATTTGTTGAGTTTGTTTAAGGCTCTATAGTCAATGACTCAGTGCAAAACCGCCAACTCCCATCTTTCCTCACTAGCAACACTGGACTCGAATAGGGGCTGCAACATGGTCTAATAAATATCAGCAACTAACATTTCATTGACCAACCTTTCAATTTCTGACTTTTGGGAGTGAGGATAATGATAGGGACAAATATTAGGGGGTTGTGCATCTTCTTTGAGGGTTACAACATGATCATGAGAAAGTGTAGGGGGTAATCCTTTCGGTGCCTCACAAACTTATGGGAACTTGGATAAGAGATGCTGAATTCCTTCATCTATGGGTTGCATTGCGGCTTCTTTCAATGTTATTGTCTCAAATCTAATGTTATTAAACCTACTCACTAATTTGAGTAATGAATTGAGGGACACCAATGTCTTTGATAATGCCAGGTCCCTCTTTAAGCATACCACTTTATCTCCAAAACCTTCATTGCATGTTGGCTCCAATTCACTGGAGTTTCACCCAAAGAGTCCAACCATTTTTATCCAAGCACCGCCCAAGTCGAATATACAAAAATTTAGTTGGATTCAAAGTCTCTATAGGTCAACCGCCACAATTTTTACACACTCCGGATCCTTTTACCTTGTACCCATTTCCTATTGTAACATGGTAGGGAGTAGTTTTATGAATAGGAATGTCCAACCTCTCAACTGATGTTGAAGCCACAAAGTTGTGAGAGGCTCCATTGTCAATCAAAATGAGTGCCTCTTGTCCAATTATTATAGGATTTCAGCAAGGCATACCATAGAAATTTATATTAATTCATAGTTTAAATCTGTTATATTAAGATTTTCTTTTTGCTATATACATTCAAGTTATTTATATATCTCAGTTTTTTTTCTCATATTTGTGAATTGTATGATTTAATGACTTCTGAATCACAATTCAAAATTAAGCTTATCAATTCACTATGTGATTTGTGATTTGACAACTATGCTCTTTCCAATGATTATAGGATTTCAGCAATGAGGAAAAATGTTCTTGCCAAGTGTTACGGTGGTGATGTATCTCGGAAGAAGAAACTATTGGAGAAGCAAAAGGAAGGAAAGAAGCGAATGAAACGTGTTGGTTCTGTTGATATACCACAAGAGGCATTCCATGAACTATTGAAGGTTTCATAGCAGCCATGTAGAAATGGCATATCAAAAATAGGTAATGACTTGTTCTTTCACTTTCATATTCCTATACCATTATGCTGCGAGTGCATATACGGGTTAAAGATATTCTAATTTCTGAATAGTAAAAGCAATTTTGTGGTCGGGCTTCTCCTGATCTCGAATCAAACTTAATTTACTTGACAAGAGTGAAGTTATCGGGGTGAAAAGGAATAATTGTGGCATGCTTAATGTGATCAGGAACTAATTCCTTTAATAATTAGATCCATTTACTCCGTTCCACTAACCAAAATGGCAAAATACCCATACCCTTAAAATTTGCTCAGTCGGTTCAAATTTGAGCTTGGGTATATTTTGTTTGGGCATGGGAATTTTTCAAAAGATCTGAGTACAAGGTCTGGGGACGGGGTACCCTTGCCCACAATGTATATGTTCTTTTTTTTTTTCAAATGATTTTTTTATCTTTTTGTTTTCCTAATGTTTATATAAAATAAATTTTAAGAAAACTTAAATATAACATTGTATTATTATCTTAAAAATTTTAGGTTGAGATAGCTTTAATTTGACTAAAAATATTTCTCATTTTGAAAAATTTCCAGGTTAAGGTCTAGATTTTGAGGCTCTGGAGATGAGGATTGAAGGATGGGAGTTTCTCCAGATTTAGGGTATGGGGACTATAATGCCTTATCTATGACTTACCAATGATCATATTTACTTGATGTGGAGCATGTAAGTGGATTACATGAGCAACTTCAATCTGTGGATTCATTTTTACAAGGCATCTTCAAGAGCAACTTCAAAGCCAATATTATTGTCAGTTTTTTATATGTGTAACAGCAGCAAAAACCAGAGAGCCACTAATGATTGATTATTTTACAACGATATAAGACCAATTCTGCAATTTAACCAAAAAATATGACACAAAAAATGATGTGAGACCAAATTGAGACTTTTTGCAAATATTTGAGACTAAAAATTCAATAAAAAAATACATAACCAAATTGAGAACTGAATAAAAAATATAGAATCAAATTTATACTTTGACCAAAAAAATTCAATCAGTCGCTGGCTCAAAATGAGTCTAAATGGAGTTAAATTTTACTTTAATTTTAAATCATTTACTAATAACATTTTCAAAAGGGGCTTTACTCCATGAGCCCACTTGTGGTGGTCGTTAAATGGGCTAGAATGAAAGATATAAAATAAGGGTTAGTCTAATATCAAAGTGATACAAATGATGATGGTATAATTATAGCCATTCATGTAATTTAATATTGAAAAATAATAAAAAAATAATAAATTTTTTAACCAATCACAACTGTGTTGGGGTCACTCTACTACTTATATACAACTAACTCTTCTACGTGTCATTATTTTATTGGCTTATGACTCATTGCATCCCATGTCAATAATCAAACTTTGCATTATTGTCTAATCCATAAAATAAACTTGTTTAAAAATATGTTTAAATAGGCTAGTCCATTTAGTCTTACTGGCTAAACATGGGCCAACTCGTCCCCTGTTTTTTTTTGTAAAGTTTTAAAAATATTACCTCATGTATTATACATCTCTGGATCTACTTTGCTATTTTCATATTGTTAATCTTTTTTTTTGTTTCCTTATATATTTCTTTTGAAAAAGTAATTTTTATAATATTTTTTATTTTATAATATCAAATAATTATATAATTACTTCAATTATAAATACAAAAATTATAATATTACTTATAATTTATTAAATTCATTTATATTTACATTTCTTTTTCATAAAAATATTTTTATTTTTATAAGTTTAAAATTAAAATTTTTTTTATAAAATATAAGAAATAAGAATATTCAAAGTAGAGAGAAAAGTAGAAGGAGAGAGTGATTTTTTCATTAAACTAAAATCAATTTTTACATCATGTTCTAAAATCTCTATTTATAAGCTTAAGGATATGAAATGAGGGAATGTACCTAATTCAATCTACATAATGAAGTGATAGACTTACATTGATGTACACAAGAAACTAAAGATGATAAACATAATTATAGAGAAATTTTCAAACTTCTATACATGGAGAATATCAAAAGTTAATTGTGGATATTCACAAACAATATTATTTATAATAAAAAAATATATTTTTCAGGAAACATAATGGTCAACTTGTGGGCAAAAATGGATGATCATAAATATTTATAATTGAGCTCATTTGAAAACAGATTAGTCTATCTCAATTTATTTAACATCCGGTCCATCATATATTTTAGCCTTTATTAAAAAAGTGATAAAATTGACATGTACTAACATATTTATTAAATTGAGTGAATCCATCTGTAAGATTTAAGGTTATTCTATGAGAAGGACGGATACAAAAATACCATCCTTTTTAGTTATTTGATGGTCTCAAAATATGTGCAACACACATCGCGAGACATTAAAATTCTCATCTAATGGTTAGGAAGAATAATAGTTTTGCACACACTCTTCTAGTAGATTTTTCCTAAGATTTAACATCGTGAATCCACATTTTCACAATATATTCTATCACTATTGAAAATTCATGAGCACTCTTTTTTGAATATTTACCTCTATTCTTATATTTTAATTGTGAAACCCTAGTACAAATGCAATATAAACTCACTGGCATAACCCTCACTTAATTTACTCGAGGTCGAGGGTTCGATCCATTTCCTTCCCCAAATTTTTCCATTTTTGACTTTATTCTCGACTCGTTCATCATCTTCTTCAGCTCAGCATCCATGGATGGAAAGCAACCATCTCCACCTCGCACTCGCAGGAAGGTACACACAAAATTCTTCTTCTCGAATCTAACATCGAATTCCGAGAATTCTCACTCATTTCTTCAATCGAAAACCCGATCCTGAATCTCGGTGACTTCGATTTCCTCTGTAGGTTAAGTACGCTCCGAGATCCACACCGAGCAGGAAGCCCAAACCTACTGCGACACCGAAAACGTAATTCTGCGGAATTCACTTCGAATTCGGATTTCGCTCCATCTTTTTAGAAATTGTTAGAAATTTGTGAGAAAACGATTCTGACGATGGCAATTGGTGTTGCAGTGAAGCCGGAGATGAAGAAGACGATAGAGAAAGTGCACAGGCTCAGGCTATTTTCCGTCGTATGAGTGTAAAGTCTTCATTTCCTCTCTGTTTGTGTTTTCGACTTTTCGTTCTTCAAGTTTAATTATGAATTCACTCTCATTTTTCTTACAAAGCTGCTTAAGATTACTCTCTCGTTTTAAGTTTTTAACTATAATTCACTATTTATTTTTCGCATTTTATTGAATCTACGTGTGTTGTGTGGGTCAACAATCATGTCTATCTGTTTACTCCTGTTTGGTCGGTGGGAAATTGCATATTGGGTGTTTCAATTTTTTGAAAATATAATTACAATTTACAATTAGGGGGGTGGGGGTGTGAAATTTAGATTAGATGTATTCTCTATTCTAAGTTATTACATTATAATATTATTATATTAAAAAAATTGTTTATTTTTTTACCGCTGTTTTGTGGAAATGTTAGGGCTTGTTTGGTTGTGTACCAATTAGTGGACTTAATTCAAAGATAATCATGACGCTTTTAAATGGCTTAGGAGGTTTTTATTTATTTATGGAGTTATGTCAGAAGTGGTAAATATACCTGAGCTTGGCCTTTCTTTTGAAGCCACCATGAAAGTACCCTTTTATTTATGTTTCTCGTTGTCTTATTCTTATTTATTTAGACATAAAAGCTGTTGTTTAGAGTATAATAACATTTTCAAGGGGATTAATTTGTTCAAATGTTGACTTGTGTAAGAACTGCAATTTCTATGTTAAATAGGCGGGGCATACTTATGAGTTCATCCTTTTCGTTTTTTGGTGATGTAATTTTGATCTGCATGTGCAGGAGAGTATCGCAAGACGTGGCTCTAAAGCTGAAACAAAATGTAATGATCCCATTTTTATTATAGTATGGCATGCCATATGATATTTGCATAACATAATGTTAAACTATTATCATATGTTTAATAGGTTTCCTTGAGTTTCACTCTTTATATATATAAGTATATAATCTTTGATTTCTGACAGAAATTTGATGTGTATAAAACTCTAGAAGTGCTAATTAATTAAGTGAATATGTAGTTCTTACTTCTTCTTACCTTCATATGACTCTATCATAATTTGGAAACATGTCAAAAATCTTTCTAGACTTGACAACCAGGTAGCTTAAGAATATACTTTTTTTTTTGGCATATGACGGATAAAGAGATAGAATCTAAAACCACTTGCTAATCATCCAAACTTTTCACCATTAAGCAAGATAAGGTGGAACTTGCTTGTGTTTTATGCTTCTGTATCAGAAAGTTAATTCTGATATATATCTTTGCATTTTTGTTTTAGAGGTTCTTGAAATTAAATAGAGGTGAAGATGAATCTAAGTCTAAATTCTTGTCTAAGATTGTAACAATGGCATGGTAGGTTATTCATTTTCTGGATCATTCATCTTTATTTATGGCAATGATTCAGATTGTTTTGGTGTTGGCTGTGTTGATTGTTTGAGAAAACCACCCATGGGGCAATAGTATTCTGGGAGAAGATTAAATCTTAAGATACAGGCATACTTAAGTTTCAAATCAGATATATATAATACTCATGGAGTGCATCGCACTTTTCATTCTATAAAGAAGTTGTTAGGTGGATTATGTAAATTTCTCTAAACCTTATTCTATGGAATAATAATAGAGTAAACTAACATTTTACCCCTTAAATATATAAACACTGTCATTCTAGTCCGTTATTTTTTGAAATGCTTGATTTAGTCCCTGAAAACTCATGACTCATTACAAGTTAGTCCTTTCATAAACATCCTACCATTGTACAACTCAAACCCTAGATGGACTAAATTGTAACAAGTCATGAATTTTTGGAGACTAAGTCAATCATTTCAATGATCCAAGGATTAAAATAACAAAGTCTATATAATCCAAGGACTAAATTGGTAGTTTACTCAATGATAATACTAAGCAGTTTGAGTGGAAGGAGATGTCTTTCAGTCTTTGACTAGTCCCAGAAATCTGCTCACAATAATACAGTATCATCTTTTTCGTCATTGTCTATTAATTTTGCTAGCTGCTTGTGTTTGTTAGTACAAAATTCAGCAAGTGTACAAGTTGCATTTGGTCCTGGAGCTAGTTCATCGCCATCCCTTCGGACTTATGGTAACAATAAGGGTGTGAAAAGTGGAAAAGGCAGTGGTTTGGCATCCAAAGTTTCTGGTAGTGAAGAAAATGTTTTATCATTGCCTTCAACTGGTTCAGAGGATCACAGTGATGTTCTTATGATAGATGCTACTCATGCTGCAACTGATGCACCAGCTGGGAAAGTAAAAAAGGAGTACGAGGAACCATGGGTGAGGATTGAGGAATTATCATCACTCATCTATTCCTTTTCTATCTGCATCTTCTTCATAGAAAATCCAAGTTCTAAGCATTTGAATCTTGAATTTAAGTGCAGGATTATGAGTCCACTTACTATCCTACTTCTCTTCCTTTAAGGAAGCCCAATTCTGGACCCCCAGGTATGCTTTGATTTAGAGCAACAACTAATCCATCCATTAACAGAATTTTATGAATCAAAGAGACTAGAAAGCAAATCAATTTGACAGCATCAATCCTAAATTTTATTTTGCACCATGACATTGTATTCTATTTACCCCTTTCTTTTACCTGCTAGAAATTCTTGATGAGGAAGAATTTGGGGAGGCTGCTGCTAGTATGGAGTATGATGAGAACAGTGTTAATTCTGCTGCAGAACTTGGGCTCTTGGTCAGTAATCAGAATAACTTAGATTAATACTCTATTTTGGTCCCTAACATATTAGTGTTTTCTCAATTTAGTCCCTCATAGATTCTTCTTCTCAATAAAATCCCTCTCAAATTGTTTTGTTATTGATAACAGTCCCTCTATTCAATATTGAACTAAACTGATGACATCTTACTGTTAGTTAATGACATAATATTTTAACTAGCACATAAATAAATTTTATTTTCATATTAGCAAAATAAATTTGCAGAAAATCTAAAACTTTGATGTAAACTCTAAAAAATATAGAAAATTACTTATAATGATATATCGTGTTATCAACTAACGGTGCTATGTATTTAATTTACAACATCAGTTTAGTTAAAATTTAAATAGAGGGGACTAAAATTGACAACAAAAAAAATTGTGAAAGACCAAATTGAGAAGAGAAATCTAAGAGAAACCAAATTGAGAGAAAAAAATAAACAAAAGTGTGAGTGATTAAAATGGGTTTTAGTCGAATAACATATGTTAACATAAATCCTAAACTCTGTTGAACAAAAAACAGTCCAACATGTGATATTAATATATGACAACTTTTCAATAGGATCAAAGTGAGCAAAAAAGGATGCTTTTACTTCAGCTTCCTGCACTATCCTTGATGAAACAGTCAGTGAGTAAGAAAGGGAAGGAGAAAGTTGGTACTGTTACAACATCAGAAGCATCCACAAAAGGGTGCAATCTGGAAGACTTGCCAGGGGGATACATGGGAAAGATGATCATATACAAGAGTGGAGCAGTCAAATTGAAGCTTGGAGAAACCCTATATGATGTAAGTCCTTCCATTTGCTGCCTTTGAAATTAACATTTGGCATGCTGGTGCTTTCAAAACTTAAACACAAGATTAAATCCCGAGGGAAGCTGAGAACAAAATTTTGTTTTTAAAAAGACTAACATCTCATTTTGGTCCCTTCACATATTACATTTTTTAATTTAGTCCCTCTTAAATTCTTCTCTATTTAATCACTCACAAATGTTTTCATTACAAAGTTAGTCCCTCCATCTAAATTTTAACAAAGTTGATGATGTTGCATTGTCAAATGACGATGTGTCAAGTTAAGCGTTACATACTCTGTTTATTTACTGCCGCATAAGAATACTTTTTCCTATAGCTCATATCACCCGTGTTTAGTTCTTTTCTAGGTTTATTTAGTCTATTGGTCTTTATAGTTTACATTGATTTTTAATCAAGTCCTTATAGCTTTAACTCTTATGATTAGGTCCTTATTGTTTAAAAATAACAGAATTTCCTCTTTTAATGGCTGACATAACAAATGAATATGATTGAATAAAGATAAAATGTCACATGTGTGAATATGTTTTAATGAATATGACCTAAAAACATATTCATTTGAATAAAGCTAATCATAAAAGTTAAAGCTATAAGGACTTCGTTAAAAATCACTTTTTTTTTAGGTAATGTTATGGGTTTCCCCCGCCTATTCGTGTAACGGTCTAAGCAAAAATTAATCCCATTCGGGCTACAGAGACAAAACCTTGTTGTAATGTTATAAAAAATCACTTTTTTTATAATCAAAACCTTGTTGTTTAAATATAACAGAATTTCCTCTTTTAATGGTTGACATAACAAATGAATATGATATTTATGATTATTTAATATTTAATTAACATTCAAATAAATAAAGGTTTACAAAGGTTGGCATTAAATTTAATTTACAGAAGAAATGTAAATTTCTTTTTCCAAAAAAATTGCACAAAACTTTACCTTATCATAATTTTTTTAAAAAAACATGATTTTTTTTAAATATAAAGTTTTGTGTTTATTTAATTATAGTTTTTTAAAATATATAAGTTCCTTCTCTTTTTTTTTTTAGGAAAATTGAGTTACTTCATACCTGTTTAAACTTTAAATTGGTAGATTTAGATGACGATGAGATCATTTTATGATTATCCTTCTTTTTCTTTTTAGGAAAATTGGTAGATTTAAAATCTTGAATATTTCTCTTGATTCTTTTTTATGATTATCCTCCTTTTTGAATTTGAAACAATATTTTTCTAGATTCTGAAGAGTATAGTTTTTATTCTGTTTTATCTCTTTATACATTTCCTTCAATATCTCAACAACCTCTATCTTTCTTTTTGTGATTTTCAAGTAGTTAGTTTTCATAAAATATATTTCATATTATATTTTATTAAAAAAAAAGTGGAAAGTTATCAAGAAATTTAATATTTTAAGATAAAAAATAAAAGTTTTTTAAAAAATATGGTATAGTGAGATTTATAATCTTGCTCACGCAGGTGTCTCCAGGTTCAAATTGTACATTTGCTCAAGATGTTGTGGCAATGAACGTTGCAGAGAAAAGCTGTTGTATTCTTGGCGATATTGAGAACAGAGCTGTTGTAACACCTGATATTAATTCAGTTGAAATCTGATTGAATAAAGATAGAACAATTTGTGTCCAATATGTAAATATAGAGATTTTCCAAGTAAATATTTGACTAGAAATGCTAACTCTATTTATTCAATAGTATGTTAAAACTACTCTTAGTGGAACTTGGATATCAAATGCTGAACTTAATATTTACTATTTAAAAAAACTTGTAGTTAGATAAAATTTTTCCCATTTTTAGAATTGCTTGGTTGGAGAACTTCTATGAACTTTTTTCAACATCTTCGTAAAAAGGGAAAATGCTAATTCAGTTTTTGTGAATTCTATTTGTTTAAGTGTGCTAAAACCTCAACTAATAAGAACATAAAAAAATCGCAGGGACAGAACACTAGTAAATTGTAAAAGTACTTGGTAATAACCAATATTGGATTCTGTTTTTTACAGATAACTTATGGACGAAACTTATCTTATCATTCATGCAATTTCTACATTACTTTCTTTTGCATTGCTTTTTCCACACATAATTCAAAACAAAATTTTAGACAATAAAACAAGTCTTATTGGCACTAAGAAATACTTATGCACATACGTTGTACTAACCGGAAGGAGACAATAAAAACTCATTAACATGGGTGTATATAACATAGTTCATAAACACTTAAACCAATTATAATTAGAAATAAAAAGAAACAAAGAAGTTAAACTGTCATGTCGTCAAGTTGCATCAAGCCTTTTGAGCCCGAGTCACCACCACAACCAAGAGAACCATAATGGTGAGAACAACAGAATTTTTCAACTTCTCAGGGAAAGGAAGCTCAGAGTATTCTTCGTGGTTTGCAGGCATAAACAACTGAGTAAAAACCATCGTAAGTGCCTCAATCACCTTCATGCACTGTGTTGTAGCATTATTAAATAGCCACAACACAACATTTCTTGTAGTGTCCGAGTTATTAGAGGAAATCTCATTTGGACCCTTCACAGCTTTCTCTTTATCTGTCAATTTATGGCACATATTAGTCAGTTTGCAATTAGTAGTAATATAGGAGTACTATTAATTAGTATAATAAATTAACACCATCATGATTCTGATAATCAATATGCTTTTTCAAGTTATGATAAAATGAGTAAAAAGAGTCATTACCTGAAGGAATTGATTCCCTGAGTTCCTGTACAACTTCATTGTTCATAACAGCATCCCAAAGAGCTTGATCTGTTGACAATGACTTCACAATTCTCTACAAAAAGACCACAATAGCATGAAAAACATAAATAAGTAAATTTAAATCAACAGGAAAAGTGATTGTTTCTCACAGTATACAAGACCATATAGATTTTCAAAAGCTCAATAATCTAAAATGCAGAAGCAGGCTAAATATAGAACATGTAATATCTTCAAAGACATATTTTTAGTTCTGTCTATTGTGACCAGATATTGCTAATATTATGAACAGAAAGCCATTTCACACAAACAATATTTAATAACATAATGATATAGAAGCTTTGAGATACAAATTTTACTTCATTTCATACTCCAATAAGCATAGTATCCAAAGCACTCCAGACAAAATTCAGTTCAGGTCAAATTTACATACAAGAGATTGAATTATACATTATAAATAAATGTACCTGCACATCTGGTTCAGTCTGCAATAAGAAGATTGCATGATGAACTCTCCCGACTCCATCCGACCGCATTATGCGTGAATCATATACAGACATCAAAGGTGGCTCAATCCAGTCTTTCTCTGAGGAAGTTTGGAACTCAGGAGTTATATCATCATCTACCACCACGTCATTATCTTTGTACTGCTGGACAATTGGCTCAGGATCAAACGCCCTGTGTAGGAAATATGAACATTAACAGTATAAATGGTAAACCAACCAACCCATTCAGAAACCAAACATCATAGAGTATGAGATGAGAGCAAAAGTTTAGAAGATTCCATTTCTGTTAAAAGAATGCTCTTATATTTGGGATCAAAATAATGTAACACAGTTTTAAAACTAAGTTTGAACAATAATTTTTAACTTGTCAAAATACAAATTTTGGGAGTGCAAATAATCATTTCACTTCCCAATTCGAGATGATAGACAAAGCAGAACATTTGTCATATGGGTCGTACTATTCTCAGAAGGAACAATCAAATTAAAAAATTTGATATAAATATATTTACAAATTTCATGTATTTATAAAAACACCGAAAAAAGAAAAAACAAGAAAAAAAGAAGCTCACTTATTGAGATCAGAGACGGCTTGTTCAACCTCATCCTCAGACGGAACAGTACCGAAAGGGAAATGAAGTGGAAAAGGATGAATTACTTCATCTTCAACAATATCCCCAATAACCCAATCATTATCATCATCACAAACATGAGGATCAGATACGACATTCTTATTTTGAGAAGTTATAGGGTTAGAAGTCAAAGTATGAGAATTCGACGAATTGTGTTGTTCTGCATATCTGCGAGGTGGAGAAGTGGCACCAGAGGAAGAACCACCCACTCTCTTGCTGCCGACTGTTCTCACAAACGCCCTACTGTAGGCATATGCGTTTCCTCCATTGCTTCCCAAACCTCTACCACAAAACATATTTGTAAAATTTTTCCGAAGAACAAAAAGAATGAAATGATACAATCAGAGTAACCTATAAGAGAAGAAGGAATATATAGAGATTTCAGGAGGGTTTTTCGACGGATATCGCCTCTGTTCCTATCCAATTAGTTTCGAAAATCTCAATTTGAGATATTTCTCTCCAACAGAATATTTTTTAGGCAAAAGTACTAATTTCATCCCCAAACTTTACATCAACTGTCAATTTCGTCCCCAAACTTTTTTTTCTGTCAACTTCATCCCCAAACTTTACACCAACTGTCAATTTCATCTCCAATCTTTTTTTGCTGTCAATTTCGTCCCCAAACTTTACATCAACTATCAATTTCGTCCTCGATCTTTCACATTTTCGTCAATTTTATCCTTTAATTAACTTCTTTTAATAAATTAACGACAGACTGCATCCTGTTTTTGAATCTAAGTTAGGATTTTAATAAATTAACGACAGACTACATCCTGTTTTTGAATCTAAGTTAGGATTTAAGTTTCTTTTTTTTATCAATTTTACATTATATATCGTTAGCCACATAGATTTTGTCGTCAATATTTGGCTAAAATAAGAGCAAAGGATAAAATTGACCAAAATGTGAAAGATTAGGAACGAAATTGACAGCAAAAAAATATTGGGGACGAAATTGACAGCATGTGTAAAGTTTGGGGACGGAATTGACAACAAAAAAAGATTGGGGACGAAATTGATAATAAGTGTAAAGTTTGGGGACAAAATAAGTACTTTTGCCTATTTTTTAAATGGTCAGAAGATTTCGTAATATGTGGAAAAGTAGATTTTGATATATATTTTATATAAGGGTAGTCTAAGATCCAAAGTTTAATTATAGACTAACCCTTTATATAATTATATATGTTCAAAGAGTAACTCACATCAAGAATCAAACTTTGCATCATATAGACTAACCCTTTATATAATTATATATGGTAAAAGTGCATTTTTGGTCGCATAACTTTTTTTGTTGCACTTTTGGTTCCATATATTTTGCTCAAGTTGCTGATTTGGTCATGTGTTACATTTTTTGTCACATATCTTTGGTTCATGTTACAGAATCGGTCCAACATTTTTTAGTCAAGTTGCAAAATCGGTCTCGTATCTTTGGGTCAGGTGCAGATTTAGTCTCATATATTTGGATCAAGTGGGACCGGCAGTGAAACTTTTTACAAATATATGAGATCAATTATGCAACCTGACCAAAAGATATGAGACCAAAAGTGATACGAGACCAAATCTGCAACTTTTTCCAAAGATATGAGACTAAAAGTGCAACAAAAAAAGTTATGGAAAACTAACGTTTCACATTAGGGGCACAACTGACACAAATGAAACGTTAGGAACATAACTGAAAATCACCGCAAACGTTAGGGGCATGAAAGGGTATTTTGCCTTTATATTTTGTATTTTTCTTTTAAATTATGAAAAATATATGATGATTTTTTTAAATTTAAATAGTCATAAAAAATTTTAAACTATTACTTGATTTATTTAATTGATTTGTTTAAAAATAATATAATTATTAAATAACATGAATTCTTTTAAGATAGGTTAGATTGGGTTGACCTTTAGGGTATGTTTGGATGAGGTGTCAATGAGGGAATGGAGAGGAGAGGAAGGGACAAAAGATAAAAAAAATTATGTTTGGAAGTTTTTTTACGGGAGAGTGGAGTGGATAAGGAGGGACACTTGGCACCCCAAAATTCAATTTTTGCTGGCACCCCAAATTGGGGTGCCAAGGAAGGAGTGGACAGTTTTATATTTTTTTAATGACAATTATATCCTTATACTAACAAAAAATAACATGTGTCCACTTCATTCCATTCCATTACAAATAACTTCCAAACAAGATTAACAAGTGTTCATTCCTTTCCTCATTAAAAACTCCCAAACAACATATCTACTCAATCCATTAATATCGTCCATTAATGTCCTCTCCTCTCCTCTCCATCCTTACTAAAACTCCCAAACATAGCCTTATTTTTATATGACCCATCTAAAAAATTTTCATGGGTCAATAATCCATTTGTAATTCAATTTAATTATTTGTCAACCCAACCCTAATCTCAATCTAAAATGGGAAATGAACAATTAACATTAGATTGGTTTTATATTCTCAAGGATACAAATGTTATTTTCAAATTTAAAATTATAAAATAAATTATGAGAAAGCAATGAGGAGTTAGTTACAGGATTTAAAAAGGATAAAGGCATAAAATATAAGTAAATGCAGATTTTGATATTTATAATTTTTTTGAAATAAGTTTTTTTGTAAAAGAAATTATATATTTAAAATAAATAATATATTAGTACTGATTTCCTCTAGATTTCATATCTCCCAAAATCTTCTAACTAATTCAAAAGAAAATATTCTGTTAAAAATGATTCAATTTAGATTATCAAGTGGGTAGAGAATAAGTAAAAACAAACACTCCGGAATTCAAGCTCAAACCTTCATATCTTTTCCAAACCTTTTTTTTTTTTCTTTTGTCTCGTACTATTCCTATATATTTGCATTTCAAACTCAAAAAATTGTGCATTATGACTCTCAGTACTAATGCCTTTGTTCATCGCAATACCTCTTATGTTGTATTCTTCAGTAGATTTATAATTTTTGGATGTAGTGTTTTTTTGTTCTCATTAACGGTTTTATTTCAGTCCCGTGTTGACTCTATATATGGTGCATTTTAATAAGGAGGTTGAAAGATACATGAATATTATTCTGATATTTGAAAGGTAACATTCCTGTGATGCATCATTATATATATATATATATATATATTTGATTGATAACATTTGTTTGTTGAATTTGTTTATTATGATGTTAATTTTGTTTTTATGTTTGGCAATTTGCAATAAAAGTTTGAGGAGGAGTCAAAACGAATAGTTAAATAACACATTAATTGATGATTAGCCAAATAACAATAATCAATTATTGGATGTGGAAAATGCTAGCACTAAAAGATAGATATGTGTTAATTATGATTTAGGAGTTGATTAGGAGTATGATTTGGGAGTGATGTGGGGTGATTTAATTATTAATTGTGAGTTTAATTAGTGAGTGTGATATAATGAATTAGAATGATTTGAAAATCATCATAAACTACTTAAATACTAATTTTTTCAACAAAAAGGGGTTGAGATTGTTTGGATTTTTAATGATATTTATTTTTTTTAATTTTATCATATTTTTAAATTTTAAAGATTTATATATATTATATTTATTTGTAAATGTATTATTGAAAATTTTAAATTTTAACTCATCCATCCGCCACCATATTAAAACCACCTCATCACATTTTTCCTAAAAACTCTCTATCAACCATTAATAATTTAATTATCTGACTTTGCTTCGAGATTTGGGTAAGTTCTTCTAAAAAAAACTCTGTCCTTATCTATTTGGACTGAAAAAACCAAAATGGTTATGCTTATCAATGTCACTTGTGGGAAATTTTAATTTATTACTTGATTTATTTAGTTAATTTAATTATTAAATAATTGATAATTAATTCAAAAAATAATTTAATTATTAAATAACATAAATATTTTTAAGATAAATTCATTGATTGAGTTGAATTGACGCTTATTTTTATGAGTCATACCTCACCATTACCTATTTAAGAAATTTTTATAAATCAACGACGTATTTATGATCTAACAATTTATAACTTAACCCAAAATTAACCCTACTCATCCATTTACCAAAGGAAATGAACAATTAACATTAGATTGGTTTTATATTCTCAAGGACACAAATGTTATTTTTAAATTTAAGATTATAAAATAAATTATGAGAAAGCAATGAGGAGTTCGTTAAACGGGATTTAAAAAGGATATATAAAGGCATGAAATATAAGTAAATGCAGATTTTAAGATTTATAATTTTTTTGAAATAATTTTTTTTAAAAGAAATTATATATTTAAAATAAATAGGCAAAAGTACTAATTTCGTTCTTAAACTTTACACTAATGGTCAATTTCGTCCCCAATCTTTTTTTGCAGTCAATTTCGTCCTTAATGTTTCACATTTTCGTCAATTTTATCCTTTGCTCTTAATTTAGTCAAATATTATCAACATAATATACGTGACTAATTATATATAATGTAAAATTGATAGAAAAAAAAATTCAAATACTAATTCAAATTAAAAAACAGGATGCAGTCTGTCGTTAACTTATTAAAAGAAATTAATCAAAGGATAAAATTGACGAAAATGTAAAATATTAAAAACGAAATTGACAATTGATGTAAATTTTAGGGACGAAATTAGTATTTTTACCAAATAAATAATATATTGGTAGTTTGGTACTGATTTCCTCTACATTGCACATCCGCCAAAATCTTCTAATTATTTCAAAGAAAATATTCCCTTAAAAAATGATTCAATTTAGAGATTCTCAAAATCAAGTTGGTTGAGATTTTTTTTTCCCAGCTTTTTTTTTTTTCTCATTCTTCAACTCCATTTCTTCAGTTTCAAAAACCCAGAAAGAATAGTTAGGAAGATAAGGATGGAAGGAAGAGGAGTTTGGGGTGCTCCTTCAGTGACTCTCACTCCCAAATTTGTTCAAAATGCCAAATCATTGAACTCTCTCAATATGCTGAGTTATCCTATTAGATCTAGCTACAAGAGTTATTTAGTAAGTGAAGATGATAGTAATTGGATTTATTATGATGATGATATGTTTCACCATCCTCATAATTCTATTTTCGAGTCTCTTCCATCTAAGCATGAAGTTGAAGAAGCCATCAATGCTCTCAGCCAGTGAGTTTCTTTCTCTTAATTTGTACATCACATTTGTAACTATATTAATTTGTATAGTTTTTTATTTGATTGTGTTAACCATATCATGTTATTTAATGTTATTGATCAATAATGGTTGGTGTGGCCAAATGTTCTGCTTTCTCCATACACTTTGATAATTTAACAATTATTACCTGAAGATTCATGACATTTCTTCCAAAAAGTACATTTTGACAATTTTAGTGGATTATTTTCTTTCTCTAGTTTTGAATAGCAGATTTCATTATTTTTCAAACTTGTTTTTCTTTTCTCTCTTAATCTCCAGCCTTGTTCATAATTTTTACAACAGGGCATTTCGTGACTTAAATGTCCAACGGAATAATGATATTGAAGTTTCTTCTGATGATGGCTCAGAGATTGACAAGAAGGAATTAACTTTGTGTACATATGACAGAGTTTATGAGGCATTGTATTCATTGCAAAATGATTCTGATGTTCAGGTGATTTTTTATTATTAAATAATGTAAAACTTGCATCTAATTTTGTTATTAAATATTGTTTGGGTGAAATTGTTTTTACCTCATAAAAGGACTTGCATTTTCTGGTTCAATAAGTTAGAAACATCTTTCTAAAAGAATTATAGTGTGTGGTCTTACAAAATTGAAGCTTGTTGATTTAAATTATAATTCATATATATATATATATATATTCATGCAATTGTGATTATCTGCAGAAAATGGTGAAATCATTATCAACTGATGAAGACTTTTGGAAAGCCATTATGAACAATGAAGTTGTTCAAGAACTCAAGGCATTTTCAATCCCTTCAGGTTAGTTTTAAGTATACCCTTTCAACCCATTAAATTTATCATAAATACCTACATTTTATGGTAGGTGGTATTCATTTATCATAAATAATAGTAGTTACAATTTGATTAATTTGATCTATAAATTGACATGACAGTGAAAGAGAAAGCTCTTAGGAATCCTTCCAAAAATGATTCACATACTACAAGAAATGTTGTGATATGGTTATTTCAGAGTGCTAGAGCAAAATCCATTAAGGTGATTGAGTTAATTACAAAGGTTTTGAATGCGTTGTTTCATCCTAAAATTGACGAAGATCCCTCCAACGTTTTTAATGAGAAGGTGAGAATTTGTGCTATGCTTTCCATCATAGTTCTCTTGGTTGTGGAAGTGTCTCGAACTGAGAAAGTTTGATGTAACTCGACGACATGATTTTTTATTATTATTTTGATTTTATATAGTATGAACTTAAGTTGTGCATTTCGTAACATTATTTGTGACAAAATGTTTAGGTGTTGTGATGTTCTCATTGAGTATTATGAAATATTTTATTAGGATATAATTTTTATTTATTATCTTTTAGTTAATTTTTAGTTGGTTAGATTTTGTTAGGATATAATCTATTATTTTTTAATTATATTTTTTATTAATTAGTCCTTAGTCCTTGGGTCCATTGTAGAGTAGCGTCATTCGATCCATTTTGTAGTTAATTAGTCCATGCCGGTCTTTGGATAATGAATTAATTATTTTAATTTAATCCTTTGTGTTTGTGTGGGAGTGAAACGGTGCATGCTCAAGTTCAAATCCTCTGGTCAAGATGCATCCTGCGTTCCATCATTTTAATACCCCCGCTTGGGTAACAAGCTAGCGCACCACAGCTCAGCTGGCATGCTCAACTCACAAGGCCTAGAGGGCTTGCAAGCTAGCGGCCACCTTCCCCCTCCACTTTTATCTAAAGAATCAATTTAAATTCAAAAGATAACTAAAAGATAATAGATCATATCCTAACAAACTCTAAAGATAAACAAAAAAGTTATAAAGATGTTCTATGACAATGGTACGGGAGAATTAGTGTTTATGGAAATAAATGTCAAATTTATTTTCATATTCAACTGTTATTTTGATGGTTTAAATTAACAATTATGTACTTAAAATATTATTTAGTTTACAATTTAATCCCTAAAATATTAATATATATATATATTTTTGTTTTTAATTGAAAAAGTCAAACAATATATTTGTTACTCTCTACAAGAACTAAATTGTATATTTTATAGTCATTAATTTATGAAAAGGATTAACGAATATATTATTTTATTCATTCTGAGATTAAATTATGTATTTTAATTCTTTAAAAAAATCATATTATCAACTTAATAAAATTTCAAGAATCTCATTGTTAATTTCTTCTACTTTGATGACTCTTACCATTGGTTATAAATTCCATCCTTCCTTTGGGTCACTTCTCTCACTTCAAAATTTTCATAAAAACATTATTTTTTTTTTTGGCCAGATTCATAAAAACATTATTGGTCAAACATTTTTCATTAAACTGAATTCTCGTCTTAGTTCTTAAAATAAGAATTTTATATTTTGATCAAGTAAATTTCTATAGTCAGACTCATTTCATTTTTATCCATACTCACATCTGAATCTAACAAGGTTAAATTTACGGGTACCCATTAAGGATCAATTTAGAAATTGATCAATCAAATTATAATCAGATTATTAGATGAAGATTTTAATCATCCATACTTCTTTCTCATGATTATTATTTTGGCATATGTTATTTTTTAGATTTTAATTTGGTTTATATTGTTCAAAATCTTGTAAAAGTAAGTGAAGTTTTATAATTTTACATGATTTAATTTAAGTATTGTTATTAAATATTATTTTATAAATAAAATTCGGCTAAAAGCCTATAAATGATAACTTAAGGATGTAGACTGGGATGTGAGACAATGATTTTTAATAAAGGAATAAACAACATACTATTTTCTTTTGAAAAAAAATAAAAGTAATTGAAAATCAATAGTAAATAATGAAATGTTTGTTAAGATGATTGTATTTATGATATAGTTTTTTTTTGCCAAAGTATTTACGATATAGTTAGTTGCTATCAAATAATTTATTCATTGAATTAATAATTTTTATTGGTTAAAATATTTATATACAAAAAATTATAATCTAAATTTCTAATTAGTTTATATAAATATAAAACAAAGACAAAAGTAGAATTTTTTTTATGTATTTATAATCTTTCCTTAATAAAAAAAAAGTATTTATAATCTTAGTTTTTATAAAAAAAAGAGTGTTTGTAATTAGGCATACAAATATTATAATTTGACTCCTAATAATACAATATATGTTTGAAAATGAGCTTGTATTTGATGCCTAGTAAGAGTAGGAATTCTTAATCCAAGGTTTTTTTGACCTCTTGAGTTCAATGGCGGCCTACATTTTGTGAACAAATGACCAGAAATATGATTTTCGGTGATTGTGTAAATTTTTCGGTGACTAGGTTTGTGCTCTATTAATTAAAATAGCCGTAATTCTCGTCGGAAAACCTAATTTTTTTTTCTTTTTTGCTTGATTGAATCTTCTATCCACATTAAAAATATTCTGTTGGAAAAAAATATCTTAAATTGAGATTTTTAAAACAAAATGGATAGGAAGTAATGAGAATATCTCTTAAAGAACTCTCATCAAATCTTTATATATTTCTTCTCTTATTTACTTTACTTTGGGAACTCTCATGCTGAGTTATCCTCTTTAGGATAGATAGTTGTTATAGGCTTTATACCTTGTTTCCTTTTGTGAGTTGGCCTGTGCCCCATTTATTGTCTTCTTTGGCTTGTAATTCTCACATTGTTTTTTTACTTTTGTCTTGCCTTCACCTGTTGGTTGTTTGGCGTTTGGTGCCTTTCTCTTGACTTTTGTTGTGGGTTTGCCCGTGTCTTTAGTCTATGGGCTTGATAAAAAAAAAAGAATTTGATATTTAGTTCACATGTTTGTTCTTAATTATAAGACAAGAGACAATAAGTCCATTTATACAAATACACAAAAGGCCACCCATTAACAAGTGTTAGTTTTCATTTCCTCACAAGTATGTATTTAAAACAAATAACATATAAAATATATCTTTTTCTTTATTTTAGGGTTTACTTGTATATTACATAAATTATATTAAAACATTAAAAAAAATTAATGAAGTATTAAATAAATTAATTACTATTTTAAATTTATAATTTTTTTTATTTTTAAATTTAAAATAAAAATAACTTCATCTTATTTAAGAATTAAATTATTTATCACTTTTTGCATAAACTATAATATTTATTTACTTAATCCAAAAATTAAATACTAAATGAATAAACTATTGAGTATTAACAGCAATAGTTTGTATCTTAAAAAAAAAAAAAAACTTGAACCAATACAAAACTGGACAAGTGTTTAACTTGATCATCATAGTCCCAAAAAAATATATATTCTAGAAGCTAAAATTATCTCATTAATTTGATAAATGCAGTACTATGAGCATTGAGAAGCATATCTTTATTTATCATATTATACCCTACTACCGTATTATGATTGTGCTCACGAGTTACTTTCGAGTTTATGGCTTCGTGGTTTCATGAGGTTGATAAGCTTTCCAAGATGACAAAGTTCCAGCTTAAACCCTCCTAACTTGTGAAAATCCCATATGAACAACGACACCAAAGGCATACATGGAATAGGTTATCTTCATCTCAATTTCATCAACTTCAAGATCTCAGTTGAAAGATAATTATGAAAATAAAGGACGTATTACATCTACAAACTCTGTCACCTCATTTCTCAATCTTTTTATTTCAATAAGTCCAACCATAACAGAATATCAAAATACTTACTCTAGTCCTAGCTCATCACAAGTAATCAGTTAACTTCAAGTCTTCAACCATTCTGTTCCCTCTACATCAAAATTTAACAATATATCCCAAAGGAATTCCAGAAGAAAATTCGGCCAAAAAAAAAATCCAGAAGAAAATAATCGAAATTCCAAGATGAGATCATCAACAATTTATTTTAGGTATAGCCCTGTCATGCAATCATTAACATATATAACCATGAATAAAAGAACAAACACCAAATATACTTACCATCTCGGTGAAGGCTTTTTATTGTAATTAGAATACATGATACACTGACAGAACTTAACATGTAAAACCTGAATTGACATCCTGCTGAACGTTTTATCATATTTACAGAGAATGGGAAAAGGAACGCTAGATATCAAATTGAAGTACAATGTCCTACCTTGATAGTATCCCCTCCATAAGAATGTAAAGCAACTTCGGGGTTCTCCCATTCCAAGGAACGACAGAATAACTGCTAATCATCAATAATCAAACAACGAAAGGAGTAAACATTATTATAAATTTTCCAACTTCCAAGAGACCTTAACCACAAAAGCAGAGCAATTACTAACCTTAAATCCAACTCTGGGGCAAAGTGTAAGATTTCATTGGCTCAGATGGATCTCCGCGGCTGCTTGAACCGAGCCCAGAACTCCCCACCAGCATTGCCATCAAACTTCCACCATGCACCCTACCTTCAGGAACAGGAACTGACCTCCGAGAGGGACCACCTTCGCTGGCTGAGACATGAACATTTGCAACTTCATCTTGCTTAACATCAGAACAAGCCCTCACAGCAGCAGTATCCAATTCACTCCCCATATCCATGTCGTTGGCAACGACCACTTGCTTTAGTTCATCTGGTTTACTGACACGAGGATCCGGAACTGATCTCAAGGACACGCCACCATGAACTCTCTTATCCTGCACCAAACCACTATGAAGAGCACAGAGACCTGTTTTACCCCTTGCGAATGAATTACAAGGACCACCAGGTTGGTTGCTATATTCAGACCCAGGATGGCCCCAAGAGCATCTCTTCCCTCCACCATGTGCCTTGCAAAAATCAGTGCTGCCTTGAGCACTCTTTCCGCACCCTTCAAACTTGCATCTTTTACCTCCCCCATGACGAACACAATAATCAGTTCGTCCTCTAGCACTCTTGGTGCAGTCAGGCACAGCACACCTCTTTCCACCCCCATGAGCCACACAGAAGTTAGTACCTCCATGCACGCTTTTAGTACAAATTCCACCACCTTGGAATGCACAGCGCTTTCCTCCACCATGGCCCTTGCAAAAGGGGGTGCTCCCCTCGGCACCCTTGGTGCATCCTGGTGCTGTACACCGTTTGCCCCCACCATGTGCTTTGCAGAACATTGTGCTCCCTTGGGCCCCCTTTGTGCACTCAAGAGCTTGGCATCGACGCCCACCACCATGAGAGATGCAAAGACCTGAAAGCCCTTCAGCACTCTTGGTGCAATTTTCTCTCTGACATCTTTTGCCACCACCATGCCTGATACACAATCCAGACTTTCCTCTGGCAGCTCGAGTACAACCCTCATGACTGCATCTCCGGCCACCACCATGAGCAATACAGAAATCTGTCCGTCCTTCTGCACTCTTTGTGCAACCAAGGAATTCACAACGCCTGCCACCACCATGGGCCTTGCAGTACACAGTCCGACCCTCAGCTCCTTTGTGGCAGCCAGGTTTCTGACACCTCCTACCACCACCATGGGATATACAACGTCCAGAAGCACCTCTGGCTCCCTTTCCACATCCCTCAACTTGACAGGTCTTAGAATTACCACCACGTTGTGGCTGTTGCTGCTGTGTTATTCCAGAAGTGCAGGAGACTGAACTTTTTGGCATGATGGATGGGAGGTTCAGAACAAAGGGATTATTGTCAAACTTCATTGAAGTCTGGTTTGAAAGGAAACTAGTGCCTTTGTTAAATGAAGTCTTCGATGATAAAAAAACAATCCCTGGCTTCCAACTACAAGAAGTTGATCCCTCATCTGCATTTTTCGGCCCACTTAATAGTAAAGATGAGGGACTTGGGTGAACACTTGTAATATCTAACTCAGAGGGCCCAGTGGAAAGGCTCAACTCCAAATCAACCTTGGGTCGCAGCTCCAAGGTCTTCAAATTTGAGTTTGCAGGTGTTTTAAGGCTCTGTACCTTCTCACCACCAAGATGAAGAGTAAAGTCTAATTCAATATCCATAGAGGATTCCTCGTCAATCTCTTTGGCTGAATTCATAGCAGTGCACGCAGTTACTGAACTCCCCTTGCTGTCTGAGGAACTTGTTGAACGCCCAAGCCCAAGAGACAAAGAGGAGCCAACTCTCTGATCCATGCATCTATCAATTAAATCCCACTTTCTTTTTGTTCCTTTTGGGGAGGACATATAGGGAACTGAAGAACCAGGGGAATCAAGATGTAGGATGGTATCTGCACCATAGTCTGCTCCAGCACCCTCAACTTGCATAGAATTACCAGTGAATCCCAAGTTCTGGAACTTCACATCCATATATTAATTGCAGAAATAATATGTAGGCCTATTTATCAATTTTAACAAACAATCTGCCTGACTTCCGAATATATATCTACAAAATTAGGGTTAGACGTGTCTACAAGAGTATGAGACACCCCCACTGACAAATCCCGAAGTATCCCGACGATCCATCTAGTATATTGGAAGTTCAACAGCGATTGAGTTTATCAGTTCTTGCAACAGCGGGTCAACAGGGAAACATCCAATTCATTTGAAAACCCAACTTGGACATCAACCATCCTATTAATGAACATCACATCAGTATAGGAAATTCTTCAGCAGTAAAAATGGTTAAAATCACATGTACTATTGAAAATCTTGAAAAAACTATTGACAACCTTTATCAATTAAATCAGTTAATGAAATCCAAAAGAAACATATTTCACATTAAATTTCATAAGCATTAAAAAAAATATCTAGATAATGGTGATAAAATTATACCTTGTAACCTATGGAAAATTATTCATCAAGTGTGCAAGAGATAGGCGGCGCTAACCTCTTTTGTTACCCCAGCTAGTACATAATTCTTCGCTTAAAAGTAGCAGAGGCAGCAAAACGACAGCAACAGCTGAACACCAAAGACCTAAGTCTTAGTGCAAGCACTTAAAACAGTTGAACAGATATAATAACATAAATTAACAAAGGCAACTTGACAAGTAGCTACAACACAACAAAAAGGAGAGAAAGGAAGATACAAAAAAGGAATAAAATAGACATTGGATGCTTAAGTACCAAACACGGGAAATCAGAATTCTAAGAATGCAATTATTCTATGACAAAATGACAGTGAAAAATTTGGGCAACATAATTGTCACAACCCCTTAACAAAATCCGAGACCGGTACGAGCCACAAGGAGGAGCCTCATGGCCCATAAGCCTAATATCATCATATACATAACCAAATGTAACATGATACATACATCTATTGATGATTTATTGTTCATTTTTCAAAATAATGACTTGTATGGAAACTTCTGTAAAATTTCCCATATAAATAGAGGGGTCCATAAAGTATTCAACAACTATCTCAACAATAGAAATTCAAGTAGGGTATGTCTTTGGGACTGAAGCATGGTTGGTTTGTACCCAGAAGAAACGACGACTCACCCAACCAGCCAAAAACAATTTTTTTCAAACAATATCAAATCTCATTCCATCATAATACATTAAAACACTGTTTCATATACATGTCAAATCTCGAATGAATCTTTCGAAATATATTTGTATTCATAAAAATTTTAACCTTGCCAAAAATAATATGCACATACATGTCACATAAGCATGATAAAACAATTTCTAGAATAAAGAGGATACTCACCTGAAGGTCATGCACAATGACCTAAATTCCACTAATCAAATCACTATCTTCAAGCTTGAGATAAATGTACAACACCTAAGTTAGATAGCGAAGTACATTCATTATATTAGAATGCTTCTAACACATAGACTCACCAAATGACATCTTTCACGTAAATACTTTATAGCATGAGTCATTCTCAAGTTTCTACTTATCCTTCGTGTCAATAACTTTGGCACTCCCCCAAGAACAAGACACCAATCTAACTTTATGAGAGCTCGGGTTAATATTTGGGAGCTCTAACAAATCCTTTATCAATTATCGAGTTTTTCAAAAGGTTTATTGCTAAAATTTCAACTATCAAGACTGAAAATCCACACTTCCAACACCAACCATGGTATAAAAATTCAACTATTACATTTAAAATATAAGATTATAGTTCCAAGATTCTCCATAATTCCAAAGACAGTCATTTAGTTCAAGAAAACTATCAAAATCACTCTTAGGGACCAAATTGCAACTTTAAAGTTTGTACGAGATAACCAAATTTCAAACCGCTCCTTCTAAATTCAAATTGATGATATAGAACTCATTAGTATCTTCTATTAAGCTCACCAAAACCAATAATTTTAAGAAAACTAAAAGATTTTATCAAAATCCCTAATTAAAGTTTACCCTAAACTCAATCGGGTCCCTAGAATATGGAGCGAAACATTAAACCAGTATTTGGGAAAGTTAAGATGCATCAAAATGGACCATAATGCAGCAGAAATTTCGTGTAAAAACCAGAAAAACTGAACCCCCAACAATAATAGACCAAATAGGGAAAAAATGGTGGAGAACTAGTTACCTAAGAGAAGAAAGGAGGAGGATGGTGTCAGCACCACCACCGTGGGAGGCCGCCGGAGTTTCAGATTGGCCGGTGGTTGGACGGCGAGCTAGTCTGTGGCAGCGGCTGGGCGAAGTTCGGTGTGAGGAGAAGAGGAAGAGTGAAACACGATGATGATGTAAAATGAGGAAAATGGTGATCGCATGATGCTTATGAGGATCTGGTGGGTTGGTTTGTAATTTTAAAAAGTTGAGGTCGAGGAAAAGCAATTCTGGCATAAAGGTTCAGAGGTTAAAATTGTTGTTTTACCCCAGAAATATAAAATTATTACAAAATAGTCTCTGAAACAACATTTTAAAAATAAATTTTTTTAACAAAATTTATATGATTTGATTTGTTGTCAAGCATAAGTTCCAAATACATAATTTATTTTAAAAAATATCTCTATCAATTACTAATTCTTAATTGAAAGTATTATATTTCAATGTCAAAATAAAAGAATTAGAAATTTTTTATTTTGTTTGTTCTCAAAATTTAACTACAAACTCATAATGACTTCTAAATTTACTATATAACATAATTTTAAAGAAATTACTAAGTTTATTATTTTCTATAATATCTTATGATATTACAATTACTATGAATTAACCGCTAAACAACTAGAAAATTGAAGCAATCAACCCATAAAACACAATAGGCTAAAGTAACAGTCGGTGACCATGTATATTTGCTAAGATTGTTTAACATTTTTACCCAACAGGACTCTAATAAATCAACGTGAGATTAGTTGTTGTATTCAACAATAAGTACCTCAATTAAAAAGAATGAACATGAATCAAAGTGAAAATTATACTTTTGACCTTATGTTGATTTGTACATCAAAATGTTAATGTGAATTGAATAGAGGGATTAATTTAAATACAAGTGTAAAGAATGTCAAAATATGTATGGGTTGGGCTTTCAAGTTCAAATGAATTGAGCTCTTGGAAATAGGAAGGAAGGAGGGTTAAAAAGTAATATGAGCAACGATTTTGACTAAAAAGAAAATATGAGCAATGAGAGTGTGGAGCGTGGCGAAACGAGAACGCGAAGAGTAAGACGCGATGCCACTTGATTTTGAAATTCAGAGTCCCCTCACCGCTTCTTTCTATATTCTATTCTATAATCTAAAGAGAAAATTTATCTTTTTATTCTCAATTACTGAGTCAACGATTTAGTCTTTGAATCGTAGAAACTATAACTTAATCCTTCAATTTTGCACTTCCATCTACATTTTGGTCCCTCAGTCTGTTAACCGTTAATTAGTATGATAATCTAGCAGTTAAGTGATGATGCGTCACCGTTAAGTACTAAGTTGGCTGTTAAATGATGAGTTGGTACTCAAATCATTTATCCTACTCATATTTTATTTTACACATCATACAAATTATATTAAAATGACAAATTTACTTGCATAATAAACATGTTCGTTTATGTTTTTTTCCTGATTCAATTATAATCATGATTCTTAAATAATCAAACACACTCAATTACACTTATACCCCTATACATAAACCTATAATTACCTATACTCTAATACATTCAATCCCCAATCACAAAGGGCAAAATGGTCATTTACTTTAATATTGGGCCAGTTTGTAAATACTTATTCTTGTGTTGGGCTAAATTGTTATTTTTCCCAAATAATTTAGGATTGAAATTCATATTTTTACCGATTCCAACTCTTTCTCTATCTCTCGTTCCTCTTTTGTTCATGCCGATGAAGACAAATCTGGGTTTTGCGATTGATGAAGGTTTCCAATGAAGGTTTCGATGACGATGAAGACAACGAAGGCGTCTCAGATTAGCACATACTTTTTTTTGTAAAGCAAAGGACGAATTGAAAGAATCCGAGTTCAAATCTGTTGAATCGCAGTGAAATTAACAGTGAAATGAAACAAGTATGACTCTGCTTTTCTTTTTCTTTTTCCTTGAAATAAAAACAGAGGAATGAATAGGAAAATGGAGGGACATGCTTGGCAATTATTTTTAGAGATCCAAGTTTTTAACAAGTAGGAAGAAGACGAAGGACATAACTACATAAGTGTTATATAATGTTCAAGTTCAAAGCAAAAACTGTGTTTACTGTGATAACGATGAATCAGCTAGCTGTGGCTTCTTGTAGTAATTAGTTATTGCTGGCATTTACATCTTTCTTGTGTAGGAAAATTCTGAAGATTAACTTCGTCAAAAGGATGAGAGGAAATCCTGAAGCAGAGAGAGAAGATTACTGAATACTGATGAAGCAAATCTTTTCCTACACTCTGTTAACTTCATATTTTCCTACACGAAGTTAATTGCTGGCATTTACATCTTTCAGACTGAATTCTGAAGATTAACAGAGAGAGAAGAGGAAGGATGAGAGGATTTGAAGAGAGTGATAACTGATGAGAGAGAGAGAGAGAGAGAGAGATTTATGCCAAAATGAATGAAATTTTCGGGTCCGCGTGCGCTGAAACCTTCTCTCTCATCTGCTGCGAATCGGTGCACCGATTTCTTTGCTGGTGCACCGAATGTCGACAACAATTTTACATTTTAGTCCTTTTTGGTGCACCATTTCGTAGGCAAAAAATGAAATGGTGCACCGATTTGGATAATCATCCCCCACTTGCACATGAAAATAATCAAGATTTCACGCTTTTCAAGGCAAACAGTAACATTTTTTATTTTTTTCCAAACAACAATCACATCCAAACACACTTTTATTATAATCAAATCACATATTACTTTTTCCAACTTTTTCTTCCATTTATACCCTTATACAATTTATCAATTTCCTTACTTTTTATCCACCTACCACAATCATTACATACCCATTTTAATAAATTCACACCAAATAATCAACAATCATCCAAACACCACTACAAAAATAATCAA
>QANZ01045635.1:40262-59292 GCA_003254925.1 Chamaecrista fasciculata | reverse complement strand
TGTAATTTTTACTGTTATTATTCTTTTCATCTTTGTCATCCTTTTTTTTTTTTGGCCAAATCATCTTTGTCATCCTATTGTTTGTAATTCTTCATATAAATCTTTACTCCTTGGCTTTACATGAGATACTGTCATTGGCATAATCTGCAGGACATGACTTCTCGACCTAAAGTTCTGGATTTTTTTTCTACTTTTTAGTAAGTTGACATACTAGTTTTGTATTTGCAAGTTTACGATCCTTGGTCTCTAAATGATCAAGTTAAAATCCTTATAAAAAATTGTTTAGATTTAAGTTAAACACTTAAATGTAATAATGTATTATCCTACAATGCCAATATGATTAGTCCCCAAACATCAAGGTACATTGAAATAGAACATTAATTTTCATATATTTTGTTTATACTTTTAATTTATTGTCAAAGCTTCTCCAAAATTTGAGTGTATTATCAAATGTCTCTAAAGTTGTGATTAGAGCCAAATATGTTTTCTAAAAATCTATTCACACAGAATTTGATATCAAGTTATTTGATGAAATTAAGACGAGAACCGGCAAAAATAAAGATGAAATTAATAATGAATAAATTTTAGAGATGAAATTAAAATTAATTAAAAATTTAAGAAAAAAATACGTTTTGCCTTAAAAAATTATTGCAATTAAACTTAGAAGGATAAATATTAATTGAAAGACAGTTAAGATCTTAAAAGATTATGAGAAAACTTACTTTTTGGTCCCTGAATTGTTATTAAGTCAACGATTTAATTCTTGAATTGTAGGAAAATATGAATCAATCTCTGAATTTTACACCATCATCATTAATCTTTTAGTCCATAAATTGTAGAAAAACACGAATTAGTCCATGAATTTTACACCATCGTCAACGTTTGGTCCTTAAATTATAGAAAAATACAAATTAGTTCCCGAATTTTACACTATCGTTAACCTTTTAGTCCTTAAATTGTAGAAAAATACGAATCGGTCCCCGAATTTTACACCACCGTCAATCTTTTGGTCCTTGAGCTGGTTCTTATTTCTTACCATTCAAGGACCAAAAAGTTGACTATGGTATAAGATTTTCTATAATTAAATGACCAAAATGTAGATTATCTCAAAGATTATTGTGTGAAAAAAAAAGCTGAGGGCAAGGGTATCATTTTGAGATGTTTGACATGTTCTTCCAAACGCAGGAGGAGTGTGTCGTTACAACCGACTACTGCTCCGCTTTAGCCAACGACTTTAGTCCAGCCACCGTCGCTGCCTTCCTCAGCACAGAGAAACGGCGGCGTTTTAGTCTAGCCACCTGCTACACAGCTAGGTATTTGATTCTGATGCATTCATTCTCTTTCTCTTTCCAATGTCTTCTGATCTCTCTGTGGATCGTAGGTCTTGCCGGCGTGATACTCATTGTCCATACTGTCTGTATCAATAGATTCTGCCCTCATTCAGTTCTTAGATATGAAGATTATAGAGGCTAATAGCATCATTTTCGTTTTTACAGGATCATTCACATTTAAGATGTCGAAGGATAATGACCCTACCAATCTGTCTCACACATTTAAATACCTCTTAGGTTCGATCTTCATTCTGGAATATCAGTAAATACGCATTTTTCCTGTAAAGATATGCTTTTTTTGGATTTAATCCTTCAGTTTGTTGCTCTAACTTGTACGGAGGAATAAATCCCAAAAAAATAGTGTAAGGAGGAATACTTTTCCGGAATTAAGTTGCATAATTACTATTGTCAGCTGTTTAAGCACAGTGGTATTAGAGAACTAGTATCTTCTTGCTTTTGCAGACATTGAATGAGTACTGAATAGTCTCAAAATTTTTGGTTAATAGTAGAAAAGTGAAAAAAATGTAGTGCTGCTGTCTGAAATAATATTGGATATTAAATGTTTGATGTTTTTCTTCATCAGTAAACTTTGTGCGTTAACTAAGGTATTGTTAAATTGGTCACTATATCTTACTGAGTTCTTTCTCTTTTGATATTGTGGTACCAGCTACACAAATCTTGTCGAGGGGAATTCCATTTATATTTAATACATGGGTTATAAGGCATCTCACAGCAGAGGACTATGCAGTAAGAATTTCTGAAACTTTCGTGATTGATATTTTTGAATGGTTCTATTAATAGGACTGGATCATTTTATATCCTGAGCGCATGTGTCTGTGTTCACCCAGCATGTTGAAAGTATTAAATTTGCGATCAGGGAGCACCCTTTCTTGATAGATTGTTTTTCAAGTTGTGATTTTTCCCATTGATTAGAAAGCTTCTTCATTGCTAGCCACTTGCACTTTTAAGCATATGTTTTGTGAAGTCTTGAATTTGTTTGATTAATGTCTCGAGTCTTGATTATTTTAGGGGTGTCATTTTTGGTATATGCATGCGCTTTTATTTCGTTGTCATCCTAAGTTGCATCATAAACTTAAACTATGCATAAACTGATCTAATCATTTACTACTTTGCTTTGATGCAGCTGTATGCAGTGCAGTTTCATCTTTTTGTCACTTGTGTTTTGTTTCTCAGTCGGGAGGGTTTCCGCCGGGCATGCATGCGGATGGACATGAATCGGTGATTTCTCATGCTTTTATAATTCTGTCACATAGGAATATGTTTATTCTGGTAAAAAGTTAAGCTTTGAACTGTTCTAGTTTGGCGAGTTAGCTTATTTTCTTTGCTCAATTGCAAAAGCCCCTTGGTATTTGGATAAACTTTATTACTTGCCACAGAAAAACTTTGCTGGTTCTATATTTTATAGTTTAAGGTAAAGAACTAGTAGATTGGAAGTTATGTCTCAAAACACATGTCAGTGATGCTTATCATCTATATCTACTTGGTCATATCTATTATTCTCTCATTGTTTAGAACTAAGTTTAATATGTAAATTAAAGTTTTATCTTTCTGATTTTCTATTTCTTCGGGCTCTAATTCTCTATGCTCTTGAATCTTGATTGAGGATTTTATATTCTGAATGTTTCATGCTATAGTGATGGGACTTCAATGGAAAAAGATGTTGTCAAGCTAATGAGAGTAGCCTGGATGAGTCTTCCTCTTGGGATATTTATGACAATTGTTGCATGCTTATTAGTGTTCTGGTGGCAGGAAATAAGTTATTCCAGTCCACATGGGCAAGCTATCTTGATTAATGGTATCTACTAAATCTTCATCCAATTATTGTTGTCGTTGTTGTGACCCTGGAATGCACCTCAAACTATCAATATATTTGTGAAATTGTCATTTATGTTCACTTGTTATGCCAGGTTTTGCATGTATATTGGAGCTTTTGGCTGAGCCTTTATATATTCTTTCACAGAACTTGGTTTTGCTTAAATTGAGATTGATGGTTGAGACATTAGCTACAATTTCTCGATGCATGACAATGTATTTCCTTATTGTTATGCAAACTGGAATGGTAAGAGTTTATTTAAACTGTGCCATGGGTTTTGATCTTGACTTCCTTTACTGTCAAGTAGATTATCTCCTTTGCTCGTTTTTCTTATGTAAGATGTATTCTTTCAGGAAAAATCCATTATATTCGCATTGTCACAGTCTGCATATGGAGCCAGCTTATTTCTTGGTTATTGGGGCTATCTCGTTCTCTTCCGTAAATTGAAGGGTTCTTATATTTTTCCCTTCAGGTACAATTATTTTGTAGTTTACTCAAAGACCTCTATATGTATAATTTTTTTAAAGAAGATATAGGGAATCAAGAGTTTTCTGACTGTTCATGTAAAAGCTAAATCTTTATTTGGATTATTTGACATTTGAGTGTTGTACGTACCTATAATACATAATGCAATTTCTTTCTGTTGGGTGCCTGTAATATGGTCTAAGATTATGTCAATTTGGTTCCATTTGAGAAGTATCTAAGTGAGATATAAGTTTGTTTAAATTCTTTCTCCTTCTAAAACGATTTATGCTTTGTTTGCATAAAGTTAAATTAGTCTGGGTCTTCTTGGGGGAGGAGGATTACTTTTTTGTCCTCTTAATGGGTTTTTCAAGAGAAGTTTTCCTAATTGATATCCAAAGAGATTACAAGGCTATGCTGAGTTTTCTTTTTGTTTTGGGGGGGGGTTCTTCTTTGTGGAGAACCTTGATGAGACCCAAGTGACTTTGGGGAACCCTCTCTCAAAAGTTAGCTGTTGAAGGGGGAGAACCAAGGCATTTTAGTACTCCACTAAACACCCTATTCTACTCAATGTGGGACTTAGGCAACCCATACTACCCAAGTCCCTATCAGACCTTATTTCCTCTATGCTTTGTAAGTTTTGTACCTTTCTTGTCTATTAATAAATTCTTCTTTGGTCTTTTGAGATCATTCTAAAGGAATGATACATGGGGGAAACACTAGGAGGCACATGGAGTGCTAAGAAACTCTTTCACTTGTGGGTCATTGATCTATTATTGAGTTTGTTGAATGGAGTCTCCCTTATTAATTACCTAGATTATACCTCCTAGTCTGTGAGGTCATGGGGACAATCAGAATGGTGAATGCATGCCATCTGAATTATTTCTTTCTTCAATTGTTATCTCAACTCTAGTATGTCAAAGTTTACATAATACTATTCTTGTAACTTTAAGATGCCTTAATTTATATTAGTTACACTTTGCCAGGCAAACATTAATTAAGTTTATTCTTTCTTATTATTCCCTGACACATTGATTTCTGCTTTTCCTCTATTATTATCATTCTTATCAGTACACATTAGTAAGTTACAGACTTTTGCAGGGAAGGGAAAGTAATTGACTTTGACAGGCAGCTATCCAAGATGTGTATGTTATTTACTTTCCAGTCTTTTCGAAAGTTGATCCTTCAGGAAGGTGAAAAGATGGTACTTGTATGGTTGGATACACCATATAATCAAGCTGTATATGGTCTGGTAGACAAACTAGGTGAGTATTTGATTTTGGTTTCTAGAAAGCTCAATTATCTTCTAAATCTTATGATTACAATTACTGTTTTTATTGAGTTGAAGGCATACCCTTTTCCACTTTTTACTCTCTAAATATGACTGTTCTGCCAATATCATCTCCTTTCAGGTAGCCTGGTGGTGAGAATGGTGTTTTTACCATTTGAAGAAAGTTCATATGCAACCTTTGCAAGGTCTGCTTCAGGTTCTACTTCTCTCTTGATCTCTGTTTAGGTCAAACATTCTTCATATCTAGCTTTGATTTTGCATTGCTATATACTTATAGTATGCTTTACTCTCATGATGCTTATTTGATGATACAACCTCTGCTGTCTTTGTATTATTCATCATTGAAGATACTATAGTCCATAAGCTCCCTTCTAGCTGTAAGGTAGGGAGATTGCAGAGGAATTACATCCTACCAATACGCCACAAAAGATTAGAACAAAGGATAAGTTCTCTCGTCCAATTTCCCCATATTTTCCTTACCCTCAAACAAATAAAGGCCTGTTTATGAATACCAGCACACCCGCACGACCTCAAATGTCAGAGGCCATTGTACCTTCCTCTTCATTCCTCTTTTACTGTCCAGCTTGTCATCCTTTTTCTCTCTCATATAATCCTTTGTATTTTATGCTGTAGTCCCAAGACCAGTAGATCTAGATCTTTCCTTCCCTTATTTTCCTCTTCTTTCTTGTCTTAATTATAGCAGGTATAGCAGGCCCATCACTTGATAACTAATAAGGGTCACAAATAAGGTATTCAATAGTTATGTGCGAACTATGAAACTGTGAAAATCTCTGTTGGCTCTGTACTCTCAAAAATATGGGACTTTTCTCCTGAAATCTGTTCCTCACCAAGTAATTATCTGCCAGTAGAATCAGTGAATGAGAAAATTAATTTGCTCTTCAATCTACATAAGCTCTTAGCGCCAGGGGGTGGGGCAGTTTGGGAATGAATAATAACATAGGTTAGACATTATCCAAGAACACCCAAGTAAAAGTGAATATACAATAGAGGTATCTAGGGCCAAATTGTAAGATAGGAAAATAAGGAAACAAAAGAAGAAATGAATTGGACAATACTTTTAGCTTGCCCAGTACCTTATTGAGAATTCTTTCTTTAAATCACTCATTGAATAAGTCCATTGTCCAAGGTTGATGTCTTTCCGGGGCTTGCACTTTGTATACAAGATGCTTGTTCAGAAACTATAATTCTTTTTTTTTCCTCCATTCCTGACAGGACAATACCCAGACAAAAGCAAAAAACTAGGAAACTGCCTAATGGAGTCCCTTAAATTGGTTCTGTTAATCGGTATGTCTTTTTCATTTAATTTCATTTTCTCTCAATCACAATTTTATTTCAGTCCATAATCCCTATTTCATGATGGAGACTACATTAGTTGCACGAAAGCCTTACTCAGAAAAATTTTGCTGACTCCTTATTTTTTACCACTATTGAAATCTTCCATTATAAATAAATAAATTTATTTAAATACTAAAACATATTCATTAAAAACCATAGTGTCAGCAAAGGATTTCATAATTAAAAAGATTGCATTGTCGTCTTAGAAGGGCTATCATTGAAAACATATTCTTTTTATATGCCAAATATTCTAAAGAAAGACTCCAACATCAAAATTTATTTCAATTAGTGCACCTTTTGCAGTGTCAATAACCAGCTATGCGCTTTGCAGGTCTTATTTTTATGGCATTTGGTCCAAGTTACTCTTATTCGCTGATTAGATTGCTATATGGTGAAAAATGGAGTGATGGAGAAGCGTCAACTGCCCTCAAATATTACTGCATTTATGTTATTGTGTTGGCCATGAATGGTTAGTGATTGACCACCTTGTTACTCAGATATTGCTTTCCTGTATATACATTATGGTTTATACTTTATAGGAAAACATACAACCATAACATCTGATGTGACACTTCATAAAATCTCATTTTAAGCATTCATCACATGATCACAACTCTTGTGTGCATTAATGTACAGAGGCTCTACTCTCAAGTCATAGGTATAAGCTTGTTCAATTTTCCTGTTTTGATACACTGCCTTAATAAAGCAGGAATTATTATTTTATTTTTATATGTATTCCTTTCCCTTAAAATCAATTTTTTTATTAAAAATATTCAAATGATGCATTAGCAAAGTTTATTATAAGCAATTATACTTTTCACAGAATATAATTTTATTCTAAAACCTATAATGCATGAAGTTGTCTTCCTTGTTCAGAATGGTGAATCAAATATGCTCATGACTTCGATCATATTGTTTCTCACTTTGCTTCAGGAACCTCTGAAGCGTTTCTACATGCAGTTGCAACAGAGAGCCAACTCAAACGTTCAAATGATTCATTGCTCATATTCTCTGCGATCTATATAATTTTGAATGTCTTACTAATAAAGTTAGCTGGGGCGGTTGGCTTAATTATGGCAAACTCTATGAGTATCCTTTCTTCTTTCTGGTCTCCTTCATAGCAATCCCTTGTAATTGTTTTGACTTGACATTATTATTCTCCCCTTCTGTTTTGACAGCCATTTGGATGCTCAAGCATTTTAGTTCTCAGTTATGAACTTATGTTGAAATGAAATTTGAAAATTGAAGAAAGAGCTAAAAGTGGGCTAAAATATGAGAACAATATTACCAATAATTGCTGAAAACTAGTGTGGGTGCTATTTCTACCAATACTAGCATATTACCAATAAGATTCTGTAAAGTTTTTGAACAAACTTCTGGCAATTATATGGTATTTCTTTTATTCTTTTCATTTACATTGCATCCTTTGTGGAAATAAAAATTAATTTGATTACTTCACTCATTTAAAGATATGACCTTGAGGATTTTATACTCTGCTATGTTCATAAAGGACTACTTTAAGGTATGACTTTGATTTGGCTGAGTTTAATTTGCTATTGTCAATGATCCATCACATGATCAGTTCTGCTATATATATATTTCTGTCTGCAGGGAACTGGAGCATTTTCTTTTTATAGCTGCTTGCCTTCAGGATGGATTATTCTGTTGCTTTCTGGCGTAATCACTCTGATTTCTGAGAATATTTTTTTGGACCGAGAAAATTTTTGGCCTACATTTGCTATCCATTTCTCCATAGGGATAGTTTTCTTTTGCATGTCATCTTATGTGATGTAAGCTTTCACTTCCTTTTAGTTGATTTGAATACAAACAACCATTCATTCTTGAAACCTCCTTCTTTTGTTGTTATACTGACATGTTTTTCCTTTTTCTTTACAGTTATCGCCGGGAGAAACCCTTCATCAAAAGAATTATCCGGTTTCGCAGTCACACAGACTGATAAATGTTGTAACTTAGCTTCAATGTAAGTTTTGTTACTTTGAATCAACTGGTTTTTTCGGCTTGCTCCTATGTCATGACAAACAACAATGTCTTGTGCAGTTAGAGGAAGAGAATGAGTCATCTGTTTGCTGTTGATGGAATGATAACGTGTAGGAGGAGTATTATTATACCTAAATCTAGTTAGCCGGGTAGGAAAATATATATTTTAATTTTTTAGTGATTGAAGAAGAGAGCAAAAAGGGGGGTTAAATTAACTAACACCTCATATCGATCCAGCTTAATCAGCCTTAATTTTTAAGATTAACTTAAGCTTAATGTACACTTCTCTTTCCTACCAAAAAAGGAAAACAAATTTTATTTTTGATTTGGAAAGGGGCTTGTTAGAAGTAGCCGCCCTGGTATAAATTTTGGCATATATATATATATATTTGTTATCAATGTTTTTTTTCTCTGTAAATTTGTGATTTATGTATTACAAGTACGTATGTGTACCTTAATCTTGTAAATTTATGTTTTTTTTTCTTTGATTTATATATTTGTTTCTCCTAATTCTAAGACAGAACCAATCAAGCTTGAATGGCTCCCAAAAATCAAAAGGAAAGAAAAATACAAAATCATTGTGTTCCATGCGTGTCGGTGTTGTAAGATAATTGGAAAGAGGACTGATTATTCGTTTTTGCTTCTTTTGTATAAAAGAAAATTTACTTTTTAGTCAGTAAAATTATCTTAAAATTACGATTTAGTCCCTAAATATTGAAAATATACTTTTAATTTTTTAGTCAAATTTTTTTTAACAAACGTTAACTATTTAGTTTTAAGACTAAATAGTTAACATTTATAAGAAAATCAAGGATGAAAAGTATATTTTGATATCGAGAGACTAAATCGAAGTTTGTAGACAAACTCGGACTAAATAGGTTTACTCTTTGTTATAATATGGCTTCTTACATGGTAGGTGGCAAGACAATCACAGAAATGTCAAAACCAGACCACAAAAAGCAAAAGAGTGATGAAGGAAGAGAGGACCACAAAGAAACAAAGGTGATGATTCAGAGGACACCCACACCCACGGGTATGTTGGTTGGCCTCCAATATTGTCACCAGAAATCACCAACAAAAAAGGTAATTATAAGCTTTGAAAGCTTGTGAAAGAAAAAGCAGAAACAACAACAGAATGGGGGGAAAATGAAAACTTATGATTAAGATGCAGTAGTAGAATAGTAGTAGGCCTTAGACAAGGCATCCAAAAAAGTGAGTTCCATCTTCCAAAACAAAATGATGCTCTCTTTTGAGTTTTGCTTAAGAGGTTGGATTCCTTGATGGACTTCACTCTTGCTTTTTAGTATTGCAACAACAATAGTGCCACTATACTTTAGTGGAAGATCAAACTTGAGTACCATAATTTAATGGGGAAATAAGAAAGCATAGCTCTTGTTTGAAAATTTCATTTTTGTTTTGATATCTTAGATGCGGATCCCCCTTGATATTTCAAGATGAAGTACCTTTGATAACATATTTTCGAAATTGGATCCTTTAGATTTGGGTTCTCTAGAATTGTCTGGATTATATTTGAGCAAATTTAAACCGTTGGGTTTCTTGTTCGCCATTGAAATTGTGCCACGTGGCAACCTCATTTTATGAGACATTTCATGAAACGGCTCGTTTTGGTGTGTTACCGAGAGGCGAATGAATTTTAGAAAACTTCAGAGAAAGTTTCATTCCAGAGGATCGGGGTCGGGGGTCGCATATTTTCTGTGTAAAAAATAGTTTTTCAATACGAGAAATCCTGAAGCACGTTAAGGAATTCAAAATATTGGTAATTTATACACAAATCTTTAAGATGCTCAAAAACAAAAAATTATTATTATGGACATCTAATATATTACTGAGCAAAAATGGGATTTCACTATGGTAAAGGCTTTAAATTTGTTAGGTTTCATAAAATGCTAGTGGTAATCAGGATACTGTTAATTATTAAAATTCTAAGATACTAATTGTGTCAAATGATTTTTAGTTTGGTGTCATTTTCTTAGCTTGATTCCACGTTTCAGCCCCTCAAGAATATTGACTTGTGATTTGATGTTAACATCTTAGAAATTGTCTTCAAATTCTCATTATGCCATTGATTAATTATTCTAAGAGCGTGATTCACTGCTAATCTTTGAGCGGCACACAAGAGTTCAAAGAAAACAAATCACTTTCTTAATCATAGAATATGCACTCCAGTTAATTAATAGATCAGAGAAAGAATAATTAAGCTAGCCTTTAGCCTAACGACAATTTTTTTTTTTCAAAAAAATCATAATTGTGTGATATTAGGACAATCTGCCTGGATTTTAATAAATCAACTTAATAAAATTTAGATTTTGGCTAGTATTTACAATATACCTATCAAATCCGTGATTGATGAACTTGTATGATACAAAATGTCACCAAATTGAAAAGTTTCATGTATGTAAGGTTTTATTCAAAACTTGGAAATCATACACAACCTTATGATTTTAGTGCTCTCTCGCCCACTCCTTGGACCAAAAAGATAAAGAGGAAAAGGTTAAACAAATATAAGAAATCGGCTTGCTAAGCTCTAAATGCCATGCATACGTACATGCTCTGATAAATGATCAAAGTCTTATTAGTAATTGATCTAAATAAACTTCATTATGATTTGTTTTGTTATTATAATTAATTAGTGTATCTTCGATTTTTTTTTCACTACTAGCTCCAACACTTTAATATATACATACACAACAAATGGTGTCACTTTAATTTTGGTGCTACTACACTCTTCATTTTGGTTATAAAAAAATTAGTTTGCCTTGTATTACTTCAAGAAAGAAAAAAAAAAAATCAAAGTGGTAACTTATATACTTTTAGTACTCCTATAAACTTTTATGAACAAAAAATGAAGAAAAAGAATAAAAAACAAGTTACCATTAAATAACCTGCAAACATAGCCCAGCATAGACATTATTGACCAGAAATATCAACATAAAAAGGAAAGCTTGAATATATACATATATATATAAGCATTAATTATTCTTTTTCTCCTTCACATGAGGAATTTGCTTGATTCAGGCAGGCAATTTCCCAAAACCCTTCCCCACTTAATTTGGTTTCATTGCATCTATTTTATCTTTATATCCCTTTTACTTTAGAAGGTCTAAATCATTTGCTTGTCTATTCCCATATTTATATTTATATATATGTATCTTCACATACTCACATCAAATTAAAATCAAAATAAGTGGTGCTATATATATATATATATATATATGCTTTTCTCAGATATCTTGGTGCTAAAGCATCTTTTTTCAACAATCACCATATATGATAAAACATGACATATAATGATTATATATGGGACCCTTAAATCTTAAATTCTCTTCTTATCTTGGTTAATCAAAATTCACCAACCCAACCAAACTGAATGCTTCAAATTCGTCATTTACTATATCACCTTATTAATTGCTTCATCACATGGACCTATCTATATGCATCCCCTAACTACTATCTTATAACTTTTCTAATTTGCCCATAAAGTTAGTTTATTTTTTCAATTCTCATGACGGACACATTTAATATTTTGCCAATTTTTCCTCAAGTAGGATGCTGCTGTAACTTCTATCCTTTTTCTCTGTCACCCTTCTCTTGTTTTTACTTCTTTTCTATGAAATCATGCATGTCAATAATTATTATATTCATCATGTTTGATTTTGATCATTTTACAAGTAAAAAAAATTATATAAATATATCAAGGCCTATATAATTAGAATGGTGACAATGCATGCGCAGTGATTCAAAAGTGCCACAAAAAAAATGCTCAAAACATTGGTATATATATATATATATATATATGATCTTATATTTAGTTTTCCATATATATATATGATTGACCAGCATATTTATAATTGATATGATTTAATTTTAGATTAAGTGTGATCAATATCTTGACTTGGAGGGAAAGCCTCACATGTGCTTGCTTCACTATTTCTTCAAAACCTCATTATTTTGTTCTCCACTTTCATTAGAAAAGCATTAAAATCAGTATTATAATCAAACCCAACACACACAAACACAGCACAAGTAGAGAAATAGTTTGAACTTTGAAGTCAAAGGGTAAGGACTAAGGACTAAGGAGTAAGGAGTAATTAATTAGGGCATAGTGATTATTATTTATATTGTGATGAGCAAAAAGAATAAGTGAGAGATGATGGACCCCTCTCATTAATTATATTAAATTATTAATCCCTTCACAGTACTCTTCACTTTTTGCCACCCACACCTCACTATCACACTCTCCCTTCAAACTTTTTCATCATTCTCTTTGTGGACCTCTCTCCCTATTCAATTTATCTCATCTCTCCCATATATTCTGCTTAATTTGTTGTGTGGATTTATATTAATTATTAAGATATATATATTTATATATGTTTTTTAAGGATTTATCTAACATGTGCCCTTATGACACATTTTAAGGTTTTTTTTGATTGATTAGTAGAGCATCTCATATCTTGAAATCTACAAAATTTCATTTAAAAGATAATTATTAATGTTTAAAAAATCACTTGACCAATCAAAAGAAACCTTAACATGTGCTCTAAGGGCACATGTTAGAAGGACCCGTTTTTTAATACCATATATTTACATATGTTAATTAATAATGCAATCTAGCTACTTATGAATATATTAGGATTTCTAATTAATAAAGATATATGTAGGACACTTATTACAAAGAATTAGTATTGTAATTATGAATTTGAGCCCACTCTCTCTCTCTCTCTACATGCATGTTTGTTGGCGTTGTCTTGTCTCTTCTTAGCTTGTTGAGATTGTTATTTTGATATTTATATGGTTTCAATATGATTTTGTAATATTTTAATATGTAATATAATTTGGCTTTCTAGCCAGTTAAAAGTCAATATATAATCATGAATTTTATTTGAAAATTTCTTCTTTAAAATATAAACGACAATGATATTGATTTTTTTAATACTTTAGAGTGTAAAAATATTTATCTTATTGTCTTTCAATGTGAAAGTTTAATTAAAAATGAATCTATTGATTAATATTCTAAAAGCACACTAATCAAGAAAGTATTAAATTGTTTTGAGAGTAGAAACAAAAAAAGGGCTTATTTAAAGGTATTGATTGGGATGGATGATGAGAAATTGGCAAATAAAGAAAAAAATAATTTTTTTTTCAAAAGGAAAATTATCAAAATTCATAAAATATTACTTTTACTTAAACATAATAACAGCATTAAATTACTTGTTTTACTTTTTGTAATGATATGAACACCTTTTTGTTATTTTACCTTGGTTTTTTGGATTAATAAATAGATAACATTCTTTGAAGAAACCAAACAGAAAATTAAAGGGAAAAGTAGGTATTTTCCCTTACCGTTAACAACATTAATTGAGATGTTTAATTTATGGTCTCTGGTTCACCAACTTTCCCTGCAAAACATGCATGCTGCCCCACGTTACATTCTAATGTTCTATATTGTGTCAACCACAAGCATTTTACTTTCATATTGAATAACAAATAAAGATATAAAACCATAAATATATATATATATATATATATATATACATACACATACATTTTAAGTTGAGATCAGCCGTTTCTGTATATATCTAAGTGATGACATTTAAGTAGGGTCAGCTCGCAACTGCATGCTTATATTATTATTAGGGTAAATTACACTTTGGTACCCTGTGGTTTGACCTTATTTCACTTTGGTACCCTGTGGTTTGAAACTTGACACTTTGGTACCCTGTGGTATTCTCCATTAACACTTTGGTACCCTTTGGAGCTATTTTGTAATTTTAACCACAACAAATTTTGCAAAAATTACATATTGACCCCAAAAAATTTTCAAAAAATTACAAATAGGTCCCTGGATACATATTATATAGGGACTAAAATGAAAAATTTAAAATTTTTTTGGGGTCAATATGTAATTTTTGTAAAATTTATTATGGTTAAAATTACAAAATAGGTCCAAAGGGTACCAAAGTGTTAATGGAGAATACCACAGGGTACCAAAGTGTCAAGTTTCAAACCACAGGGTACCAAAGTGAAACAGGGTCAAACCACAGGGTACCAAAGTGTAATTTACCCTTATTATTATATATATGTGTGTGTACATTTTTATAAAAAAAATAATATGAAGCTTTTTAAGAAAATAAAGAACTTCCTATAATATAATTTCTTAATTTGTTTATTTTAAAATGTGATCAAAATAATATGTTACTTTAAAGTTCTTTTATAATTTAAATTTTAAATAACACACTAGCTAGTACTATCATATATGTGCGCAATCTTTTTTTTTTTGGTGATCATCTTTCTTAAAAATTATGTATTATAAATCATGCATGTGATTTTTTAAAAGAGATATAATTATAATTTTAAAAAAAAATCACAATACCCCTAACATGCATGTTTTTTTTTTGTCAGAATCCTAACATGCATGCTTAACTATCTAGTACCCCATTAATCTATAATAACTTTCCACATTTCACCTCTTTATGATTTTAATCATATATATCTTCTCACATAAATCATTTTTATTTTTAAATAATTGTTTTAATGGGCAGGTTTTGATATTTTTTTTCAAAATAAATTTAACCCACTTATGTGTGTGCATGTAATAGTATAGATATATGCCCTTCCGTAGCATGCCTGCGAATAGTTATGTTTGCAGTACCAAAGCAGATCGAACAACACAGAAATTCATATTCACAAACATGATCGCACAAATTCATTTTTTATTCAGTTTGTGTGTGTGTGTGTGAATAAATAGATAATCATTTTGCATAAATATGGACAACCAAATCTATCCTGCATACTCAAAAGTACACAGCTAAACATAATAAAGAATAAGTTTGATATACGTACATGCCACAGCTGGGGATAGTATTTTGAAATTTTTAAGAACTAAATTGTTGAATAATACTTTGAAAGTATAAAAATATTTTTAAGTACTCAAGAGTACACAACAATTTAAATTTTTTTAAGAACAATATTAATTTGTATTATTATTCAACAATTTAGTTCTAGTTTAGTACTGTCATACTTTGAATTTTTTCATCAATCATCATGCATGCATGGCAATATTACTCTCTAATTTGGTCCTCCAATTTTCGCACATTATTCAACAATTTAGTTCTTGAACAATTTAAATATATTATTTAATTCTTGAATAATTACAAAGGTGAGTTAGTTTAATTTTGACACACACACACATATGTGTGTGAGTGTGAGAGAGAGAGAGAGTTAATATATTCAAACTCTCATGGTCTCACCATTTTACTCTAGTAAAACCTTCCTTCATATCCAAAAATCTTCAAACTTTAATTTCTCATCAGTAGAAATGTGTGGGAAAATGTTGTTTTATATATATATATATATATATATATAGAGAGAGAGAGAGAGAGAGAGAGAGAGAGAGAGAGAGAGAGAGAGAGAGAAGGATTAACGGCACAGGATTGGTACAGAAAAAGGTATAGTAGTAGTGGGCATGCATAGAACAGAATTATAGAAAAGTGGATGGTAAAGCGTTGGTGTAATTGTGTAAGTATAATGATGGGCAACCCAAGCTAGCTAGCACCCAATCAATACATTATATATAAATATAAATTTAAATATCATTTTCAAATAAATCTAAATTATTTTTTTTAATTAAATGTTACACAGAATATCTATTATTAATAACAATGACTAATATTTTTATTAACTTGTAGGAGTCTTGAAAATTGAGACAATTAATCTAAAAAATTAAAATTATTCTATACAAATTAAGAATGGAACTCTCAATATAATTTATATATATATATATATATATGGAGTTTGTACCATTTAATTACACTCCTCAAGTTACATCTAGATTATTTTTAACAATAATTTATATATGATGCATGGTATTGGTAGGGTCAAGGCATTCACGCCAACACCCATGCTGTGTCTTCGATCAGTCTTCTCTCCTTTATGTTGATTTGCCACTCAAATGCATGTAATCTCTAATTCCATCGTCTTTTTTTTTTTCTTTCTTTACCAAACCACACTATGTGCCTATTTCATACTTGTCTACTACACCAATCATTTCACTTCACTTCCACTCTTCTTTGCACATATCTTTTTCATTATATCTACTTGTTTAGTTTCTTAATTGTATGTGTGTGTATATATATATATATTCACATTTTAATTTGGGTTCATTTCAATTTTCTTTGCCCTCAATAGTTTAAATGATACTAATTAATAATCATAAATATTGTGGTTATTAATTAGGACTTACAAAATGATAAGAGGTTAGGGCCACGAAAGTGTGACGAGAGACTTCGCATGAACTCTGAGACTTCATATGAACTCTTAGGAACTAAGTTAGCTAGAAATACGTGTAATACTGAGTTCAAATTTTAATTAATTAGAACGAAACATCATAAACTAAATAGGTGATTGGTGTAGAAGTTTAGCGAGCTACACCCTAGAGGAAGAGGAGTTAGGTTCAATTCTTAGAATCGACATTGTTGAAAGGGCTTTGACCGTTTCGTCTCTAAAGTTCGAATAAGATTAGTCTTCATCTAAAATGTAACGTTACACGGATAGACGAGGGATACTTATAATTTAACCAAAAAAAAAAATGCAGAACTCTCTTGCTTATCCATGTGAAGTGTGCTGCTGAGCTCACAAATATGATGAATTCATTAAGATGGTGATCAAACTACGGCCTATCAAATAATAACAATAATTTTATCTATTATTATGTAAAAGCACGTCTAGCAAGATTATCATAATTATTCCAATGATAATATTGATAAATATTGCAACCTCATGCAACAACATACTTATTCTAACGGTATGATGAGTGTGTATATATACCACACACTGACACTAGCAATATGGGCATGATCGATATGATGATCATATATATTTATGTAGTTACATATTTTTATCTTTTTTATTACGAATAATTTTATGGAATTTCTGATGTCGATCCACACAAAATTAATAAATACCCCCACTTAATTGGGGGCCACAATTATTTAAATTTTCTTTATCATGTTCAAATTATAGTTGTTATCATCGTCTTTGCATCTTGCTGTTTTCTATCCTATAAATCCATCATTTTATCTGAAGCACTCTGTTAATTGATTAGGGACTTTAATTTGTCCCCTCTAATAATTTTTCCACTCCGATTGAATATGGATTCTCGGAAATAATATTCCTTATTATATATAATTTTTTTTTCTTATTAAATGATGAGTTTCGTTCGTCCATGTAATTGTCTAAGCAAAAACTAATTCTATTCAGACTTTAGAGACGAAATACTCAGAGGTTAGAGCCCTCCCAACAATGTCGACTCTAGGGATCGAACCTGAGTTCTCTCCCTAGGGTGTAACTCGTCAAACTGCTACACCAAACACTTATTGGTAAACGCATGGAGAGAGCCAACTTTTATTTGCTTAAAAGTATTGCTTTGCTTGCAAAATTGCACAAGCTTGTTCAAACTAATTAAAAAGACAAAAAGAGAACATAACAAAATCGAAGTAATGCTACCTGTCCTTGTTAGTTTTAACCGAAAAAAAAATCTTATAGCAACATTCTCTTGTAATACATGTCGTTTATTTGTTCAACATTGAAATATTGATTCAACTTTTTTTCTTTTTAGTAAAATTTTAATCTAACGTTAATCATTATGTATTAACTATTAAGTAATCAGATCAATTAAAAAAACTATGAAGTAATCATAGTCATTAAAATAAAATGAGAAAATAACAATGGAGTTGGATGAATATAGCGAAAAAATATATAGTTCTTCTTTCACAAGGCCATGAATCTATTCTGTCGTTGTCAAACACTATTGTCGTTGCACATTGTGGAATATAATGACGTCGTCGTTTTCCTTCAAACGCTGCCGTTTCTCCAACGTACGACATTGTTTTCTGCTCTTACTAAAATATATAAGTCATTTAAGTCACAACTTGCAAAGTATTCAGCAATGTAATGATTACTACGAGACAGAAATCTTATTTTAGTTTAAAAAGTTCTATTCAAATTTTGTTTTAGTTTCAAGTTTTGGGTTTTATTCAGTGTAATTGCTGAATTTTAAAGTTAATATTATTATTTTCTCTAACAGCTATTCTAACAATGACATAATTTTCAGGACAGAATATAATATTGATTTGAAAATTTAATTAGCTCAATTTTAAATTAAAGTTCTTTTAAATTATATAAATTCATTTATTATTGTATTTTATGGGACCATATTTTTTGTTTATGATGATTGTATGTATTTTTTTTTTAATATATAAAAAACGGTGAAACAAGCTACAGGGTCTGTTTGGGAGCAATAGGATTTTAATCCAAGTTCAACCAAATGGATGGGATGAGATTATTTTTTAATTGGATGAGATGAGATGATTTATTGGTGTTTGGGTGATTTTAGAGAAAATGATGTTAAATAGGGTGTAAAATTATATAAAAGGGTATGTAATGATTGTAGTTGGTAGAAATAAGTTTATGGATTTTTGAAATTTGTATAGGGGTAGAAATGGTAGGAAATAATGAGATGAGATGGAGATAATAAGATGAGATGATAGGTGTTTGGTTGTGTTTTGATTGGAATAATATTGAGATGAGATGATATTGGAAAATGTGATATTGTATTGGAAAGCGTGAGGATGAAAAAATTTTGGATGAAGGGTTAGAAGTCAATCCAAGTGGATGAGATGATGGGCCAAAATGAAAATAATATTGGAATTATTTTTAAGAATACAATTTGGTCCATAAATT
>QANZ01045635.1:25209-39003 GCA_003254925.1 Chamaecrista fasciculata | reverse complement strand
AAAAAAAATATTATTATAAATTTGTGGGTAGTGAATAAAAAAACTTACACATAAAAAATGTTAAAAAACATAGATTTTATATATATAAATATAAATCAATTAAAATATATTCTATAAAATATGTAAATGTAATACATATATGTAATTATGTAAATTTTAAAATCAAAATATCTTATTTATAAAGAACTAATAGTATAAATACATAAGAAAACATATAAAATTTATATAAAAATATATAAATATTTATAAAAAAAAAATTAAAAAAAAAATTTATATGCGGGTTGGGTTGTGTTGAAAAACTCCAAACCCGCAAGTGTGCGGGTTGAGAATTTTGAACCCAAACCAACCCGCGAACCCGAACCAACCCAACCCATAGCTGCGGGTTGGGTTGGTTTTTGCGCGCTCGCGGGTTAGCGGGTTGGTTTGCTCACCCCTACGCAACATCTTCGATGATTGTATGTACTATTGACTATTGTAACTATTTTTAGTTCAAGCTAACTAGAACTACTTAATTATTGAAAGCTCACTAACTTTTATTTTAAGTATAAACACTTTATTTTAAGGACATGTTACTATATTAGATATGTACCTGTGTCTAACACTTGTACGATAGATATGTACCCGTGTCTGACACCCGTATGATACATATACGATACATATTTATAAGTTTCAGAATATAAAATTATTTTTTTTTATTTTAACATGATAAATAATAGAAAATAATGACAGATATGATATATGTTGTGAATAAATATTTCAATTTTTGAAACTTTAGTAAAAATTTATGGATTTTTTTTAGATTGAAAAATGTTTAGGTGAGTTGAGCTCTGGGAGCTCTTTAAGGTCAGGACATGTGCCTCCAAACACTATAAACGCTTACAGATGTATTTACATATTGTCTACCAATAACAAGGCGAGATTCGAACTCAAGATCTTGTGGGTTATAAGTTGACTCCTTACCAAGTGAGTCAATATTTGTTGACAAATTTGTGGATTTTCAGTTGTCTATATATATAAATATATATCATATCATATCATGTAATTTTAAGAATTTAGTGTGTCAATATATCCTTATCCGTGGATAAATCATAAGCTCTTATATAAAGATTTTGCAGCTTCTCACTTGCACACACTAAATTTTAATTATTTTAATTATTATTATTATTATTATTATTATTATTATTATTATTATTATTATTATCTCCTATCTCTTGGGTAATATGATTATATGCAGAAACTTTTTAATCTTGATTTTCTCTTATTTTATATGCATTTGTCTAAAAAAATCTCATAATAAATTCAAGATTATGTATTATTGTATTTCAGTTTAACCAATTATTAGACAAGTACGACTATTGGAATTTTCAAAGAAAGATAAACTTATTTTAGAATTATGCACAAGAGACATGCCTACGTTTGGAATAATGCAGGCATGCTGATGGAATATAACCATTTAAGAATATCTGTGGTCCATGCCTATGTTATAAATTAAAGGACAAGGAATCATCTAAATGTGCATGCTGAAATCCAGGAACGAAAGAAAGATATATAGAGCCAAATTCCTAAAATACTAAAAATGGAAAAGAGGAAAGAAAATAATAACAATAACAATAATAATAATAAATTGTTTAGTCATATTATATTGTAGGCTTAAAAGAGAGAAAATTAATTAAGGAGGGTTGGCTCTAACCAGAGGAAGGAGTCAGTTTCCTATAACATGTTAAACATATGTTTAAGAATTTTTGTTAAGAGAAGTACTCATATCATATCTCACAATTTGTCATCAATATTTGCAAAATGAAAAAGGAGGAGAAATTAGAGAAAAGAAAAGAAAATTGGGGTTATTTCAAATTTATGGTATGGGGGGAATATTATATTATATGGATATATATATATAAGGTGACTTTCTTGGATCCTGGGATGCTTGAGACGATGTCACTGTTGCACATAGTTATCAAGTTGTTAGCCAAAGATATAAAGGAAACAAGGGGAATGATGAAAAGTGGGAGCTAAAGAAAAGGGAAAAAATAATTCCTAGAAACTGAAAGAAAGTATGAATGCATACCATGCCAGACAAAAGTACAATACTAATGTAACCTAAAGAAAGAGAAAATTCTAGAGAGAGAAACTAAGAAAGAATGATAATATACATAAAACTGAACATATATACATATAAAAGATTTTAAAACAACATAATAGAATGACCAAAAATTAATGTATAAAAATAATTTCATAATTTTAAAGGATTAAAACATGCAATTAAACTAATTATATTGTAAATACTAAAATATAAACTCACATAATTCTTAAAAAAACAAATTAGACATTGGTTAGGCCCAAAACTAAATTATATGTTTGCCCATAATACAATGATTTTGATCTCCACCAAGCCACCTAAAGCTGTAGCATGTAGGTGAATTTTTTAATCATCTTTATTTTCTCTAATGAATGTTTCAATTTTGAGCTCCAAATAAAGCAGCCTACTGAAGATGATGATCTTCCAGCGGTTTGTATAGCTTTCTTTCTCTTTCTTTCTTTCATTCCTTCATTCATTCATGTCCATTGTCCACCAACAAATTAAAACCCACTTCATCAAAAACCATCATCATGAATAATTGAAACACCCTCTTCAGTCTTCACCCAAAAATCACTTCTTTTAAATATCTCCATCTTCCTCTCCTCATATATACTCACATCCCCACACAATATCCAACACTAACATAACATAACATACACACTCTCACCATGAAATTGAAACTTCCTTCTTCTATTTTCTTTCCCATTTTCTTCCTCTTTCTTCTCTCCCAAACACACTTCTTCCTTACTCTCTCTGCTTCTTCTCCTCCCACTCCTCTCATCTCTTTGCTTTCTCTCAAATCCTCCTTCATAGACCCTCTCAATACCCTCCATGACTGGACCTACCCTTCTTCTTCTTCCTTCTCTTCTAATTACTCCACCATTATTTCTCAACACCCACTTTGGTGTTCATGGTCTGGCATCACTTGCCACTCACACACTTCCCAAATCACCAAACTTGACCTCTCTCAACGCAATCTCTCTGGCCTAATCTCACCTCAAATCCGTTTCTTAACGACACTTAACCACTTAAACCTCAGTGCTAATGACTTCACTGGAATTCTTCAGCCTGCAATTTTTGAACTTTCTGAACTTAGAACTCTTGATATAAGCCATAATTACTTCAACTCCACTTTCCCACCTGGAATTTCAAACCTCAAGTTCCTAAGAATCTTCAATGCTTACAGCAACAACTTCGTTGGTCCTCTGCCTCAGGATTTCATGAAGCTTCCTTTTCTTGAAAAATTGAACCTTGGTGGAAGCTATTTCAACGGTGGGATTCCTTCTGGCTATGGTGATTTACCAAGACTGAAGTTTCTTTATCTTGCTGGGAATCTTCTGGAAGGTTCTATACCTTTTCAATTGGGATTCTTGTCACAGCTTGAAAGATTGGAGATTGGGTATAATCAATTCTCAGGAGGAATCCCAGAGGAATTGAAACTTCTATCTAATCTCACATACTTGGATATTTCCTCTGCTAATCTCTCTGGCTCTGTGATTCCTGAGCTTGGGAAATTGACTATGCTAGAAACATTGTTACTTTACAAGAATCAGTTATCTGGTGAAATCCCATCAAGCTTGGGGGATTTAAAATCTCTGAAAGCTCTTGATTTGTCAGATAATCAGCTCACTGGGTCAATTCCTGAGGAAATTTCAGCACTAAACGAGCTTACAATTTTGAGTCTTATGAACAACAAGCTAACAGGAGAAATACCAGAAGGAATCGGAGAGCTTCAAAAGCTTGATACTCTTCTTCTATGGAATAATTCACTAAGTGGGATTCTTCCACAGAATCTTGGCTCCAATGGGTTACTTCAAAAACTCGATGTTTCCACAAATTCACTCATAGGTCCAATTCCACCAAGCCTTTGCAATGGAAGCTTGCTTATCAAGTTAATCCTCTTTCAGAATCAATTTCATGGTGAAATTCCAGTGTCACTCACGAATTGTACTTCCTTGATAAGGCTTCGAATCCAAAATAACAAACTTAACGGATCGATTCCTTTGGGTTTCGGACTCTTGCCGAATCTCACGTTCGTTGATATGAGCAACAACGATTTTACGGGTCAGATTCCTGAAGATTTTGGAAATGCCGAGAAATTGCAATATCTCAATATCTCCGGGAACGGTTTTGAAAATCCATTGCCTGAAAACATCTGGAACGCCGTGAATCTTCAGATTTTCTCGGCGGGTTATTCGAGAATCACGGGTCGGATCCCTAATTTCGCGGGTTGTGAGAACCTTTACAAGATTGAATTACAGGGGAATTTCATAAACGGTACGATTCCGACGGATATTGGAAACTGCGAGAGGCTTCTTTCGTTGAATCTGAGTCGGAATTCTCTCTCCGGCGTAATACCGTCGGAAATCTCCGATTTACCTTCCATCACCGACGTCGATTTATCCCTAAACTCTCTCTCCGGTTCGATTCCGTCAAATTTCAACAACTGTACAACTCTCCAGAACTTCAACGTTTCGTTCAATTCCCTAACCGGACCGGTTCCTTCGTCCGGTTCGATCTTCCATCCTTCCTCCTTCGCCGGAAACGACGGCCTCTGCGGCCGCGTTCTGTCAAAACCTTGCTCGACGGATACTCTCGCCGGCGAGAAACAACGGCCAAAGAAAACCGCCGGCGCCGTCGTGTGGATAGTCGCGGCGGCGCTTGGGATCGGAATGTTTGCAGTTATCGCCGGAACGAGATGTTTCAGAACGAATCAGGACCGTTCATTCAACAACGAACGTGAAATGATCGGACCGTGGAGATTAACCGCATTCCAACGGTTGAATTTCACAGCAGAGGATGTTCAAGAGTGTTTAACGGTGTCGAATAAGATCTTAGGGATGGGGTCCACAGGGACGGTTTACAAAGTAGAGATGCCAGGTGGCGAGATCGTAGCCGTTAAGAAGCTATGGGGGAAACAGAAGGAGAATAGCATCCGACGGCGGAGAGGGGTTTTAGCTGAAGTTGATGTTTTAGGGAGTGTGAGGCATAGGAATATAGTGAGATTGTTAGGGTGTTGTAGCAATAGGGAGAACACCATGTTGCTTTATGAGTATATGCCTAATGGGAATTTGGAGGATTTGTTGCATGGTAAGAATAATAAGAGGGATAATCTTGTGGCTGATTGGTTCACTAGGTATAAGATAGCATTGGGTGTGGCGCAAGGAATTTGTTATCTTCATCATGATTGTGATCCTGTGATCGTTCATCGTGATCTCAAACCTAGTAATATATTGTTGGACAGTGAGATGGAGGCTAGAGTGGCGGATTTTGGAGTGGCCAAATTGATTCAGAGCGATGAGTCTATGTCAGTTATTGCTGGTTCTTACGGCTACATTGCACCTGGTGAGACATTCTCTTATGTGTTTTTTGTCTTTCATCAAATTGCATATCTCAGTATTAATGCATGTGATTTGAATTATATGAATTGTGAAAAAAAAATATTTACTTCAGACACTAATTTAATCTTAATTCTATTAAATCATGACCATCACATGTGTTTTCATTATTCAATTAGTTGGGGTTAATTAGTAACATACCTAGACTAGGAGTAGGTAGTTAGTGTTATGTATAATAATTTAATTATATATGGATAGCAACATTTCAATTAGGAATTGGGGGGAAGGGGATTAGATAAGATTCCTATATACTAATTATAGTAGACTATATTGTGTTAATTATCTACTAATTATCCATTAATCAAGAAAAAAATTGAAAATTTGGCATCTATCACTAATTTATTTTAGTAAAATGTTATTTTAATCACAACTAATTTATTCTCTCAATTTGCTTTACAAAGACAATACCAAGTTTTGAAAATATATTTTTGCATCACTTTTGTTTCAAACTAATAGACCATTTGCTTCTTCCTGTTTTCAAAGAGACAAATTTTTAAAGTATATATAATCAAAATTCCAAAGTATAAAAGTGATTACAAGATATTTGTGGGTCTTTGAAATATCAAAAGATTGAGTTTTAATTCATATTTAACCTTTTAAATGCAACAAGTCACTTTCGCCTTCTCATTATTTTCCTAGTTTTCTAGAGATGAAAAGGGAAAAGCTTAGGCATAATCCACAAATTTAGCAAGTCCTATTGTTGGGTATATAAGCTATTTGTCTATAAATCTTACCCGAAAGTAATATGTGATAGAAACAAAACTAGTTCGTTCTAGCAATAATTCTCTTTGTCATTTTGAAGATTGTGAGCAACATTATTTCACACTATAGTAGTATAGTGTGTAGTGGAGACAAAAAGACAAAATATATAAGGGAGTGAGGTTGAAGCTATATATAAATACACTACACTTCTAATCTAAAGAATATTAATTTGTACAATGTGAACACCGAACACAACTTTGTAGGCTTGTGACTTCCATTTTAAGGCGTGTCTAAGAGGAAGGGAGGTTCTAGCTAACTATATGGAATTTTTCTTAAAATAGTTTTTGAATTTTGAGTATAAATGTGCACTACTAATTGCGCATGAGCCATGAGGGGTCTTTTTCCTTTCCCCTTTATTGTTCACTTTCATAAGGTTGCTTTATGCAAGATCTACACAAATTTCATAGGACCCACTAAGAATATTGTCAATTCTCATAACCCCTTTGAAATCATGAGGATGTTGACTTTGAATTTTATCTAACTTAAGGTGTAAAAAGCAAAATAGAAAAAAACAAACAACCAAGAGCTAATTATTGATTCTAAGACTGGTTTTATTTGAAGTTTTTTTATTATACTTTCGTTATCAAGTTTTTCACTAAATATAAAATATGCGATAATATATTTATTTTTTGCATGATCAAATTTATGTGTATTATCTTGTGATTAGTAATTTTTATGATAAAAATATAAAGAACCTTACTTAAATTTATTTGCAGAGTATGCTTATACACTACAAGTTGACGAAAAGAGTGATATCTACAGCTACGGAGTGGTATTAATGGAGATTTTAAGCGGGAAACGATCGGTTGATGCCGAATTTGGCGATGGGAACAGCATTGTGGATTGGATTAAGTGCAAGATTAAGACCAAAGATGGGATTAATGAGATATTAGATAAGAATGCTGGTGCAGGATGCATGTCAGTGAGGAATGAGATGATTCAAATACTTAGGATTGCATTGCTATGTACAAGTCGAAATCCAGCAGATAGGCCTTCCATGAGAGACGTTGTGTTGATGCTTCAAGAAGCCAAGCCAAAGAGGAAGATGATGGTGTTTGATAATAATAGTGTGCTAGTAACACAATGTGTTGGTGGTGATAATAATAATGTTCATAACAATAGTGTTGATGTTGTTGTTGTTGGTAGTGATGATGATATTGTTTCGCCAAGGAAGGCAAAATTGGACACTTAATATGTTAATTATATGTATATCATATTGAGAAATGTTTTTTTTTTTCCTTTTTTTTTTATGAGGGGATTGGTATAGGAGAAGTGGAAGTAGTTTTTCATTTATTTTTAGTGGGATTTTCAATTGTTAATTTTTTTTTTTTTGCTTAGCTTAGAGTATTATATATATATATATATCTTGATGAATTGATCAGTAATGATGATTGTAGTTATGAGAAATTGATTTTGACTACTTAATTCTCACTAACCATACATCAAACTGAGGAAAAAATCTTCCCAGCTATCTATTTTTTTTTTTTATGATCGACTTGAATTTTTGTGCTTGTGCATTGAAGGTTGTGACTTTAAGTGAGTTTCATTGACTTATAATTGGGGTGGGTATATATAGTATTAGTAGGAACCAACTTAACGAAAATGAAATGTGAAAAGTTAGAGCACAAATTAATTAGCAAACACGAACGGATGAGTAATTAATTAAAAATGGCTAACCATTGGACTAACTTCAATAATTTTTTACCATAATATGTGTTAAACTACTGCTGGGGACAAATAATTTCTTTATTATAAAGACAAGGAAAACTTAATCATTGAATCAACCGTGCTTATATAATTTATGGATGAAATTGTTAACTTACTCCACTTTAAACTTTAAGGTATTAACTACCAAACAAATATTTTATAATGGCCAAAGTTTCAAATGGATCCTTATCTTTCATTTGTTTGTAATTAGTTCTACATATTTTCGTAATGTTTTAAATTTGTTCTAAATCTACTTTCGATAAGTGATTTGATCGATTTGCTAACGATCTTAACTGAAAAAATAAAGAATTCTTTAAGAGTTAACACATAATTTTAAACTCGTCACATTTTGACTTAAAATGAAAGAGATATGACCAACCTCACTTATTTGATCCTAAAACAATTATCCATTTTTGGGACTCGATTTGACCTTGTTTCTTGATAATCCCAGAGTACTCGTCAAAAGAAACTCAAAGTTCTAGATTCGTAGCATTTTAGCCTGAAATGGGAGATATATGACTACATTCAATATTTTTTGGGCCAATTTAAAAAATTATGAAAATATATAAAAAAAATTAATTTAAAACAAATGAAAGATAAGAGACCAACTTGAAATTTACTCCATACATAAAAAAAACCAATTTGAAACTTTAACCTACTAAAAAACTATAGGTAACAAAAATTTACTTTTGTGTGTCCAAACTCAAGTGATAAAGTTTTCAAGATACCCATCTGTTATAAACAACTTGGTATCAAATACATTATACATGCTTAGGCGATGCAACAATGGCGGTACCTTCTCTTTAGATCCATATTTGTTTGCATGAGATGCACCCTCATGCTTTTCTCATTTTCCTGCGGGAAAACAATTAACAAGCACAAAAATATCATTCTTTTGTGAAACCAATTTAATTCATTTTAGAAAAAAAAAACTAATATTTGGATTGGAAATTAGACAATTGACCAAAAGAAAAAATTTAAGTAAAATTTCTTATATTTTGGTTATAATATTTTTTAATTATAAATAAATCTGGCAGAATCTTGGGCTAGACAATATTTTCAATCTGTTAGTTTTCTAGGGCTTTTTCACTTTGCTATGAGCTGGCCTCTCCGATTTGATTCCTTTGAGCTTTGGGCCTGTTATCATTAGGTTTTAGACCTTTTTTTTTTTGCTGTAGAATAAATAGATAAATATATGACAAAAAATAAATAAATAAACACTTCCTGAACATGGGGAATTTATTGTGAATATTTCAAAGTTATCCCTAAGATTTTGGAAAAAAAAAAATCTCAAGACTTAAGCATGCTATCTTAATGTATAATAATATTTTTTATTATGAAGAACCATTAATAAATTTGTATGCTGTGTATTCAAAATACACATAATTCATGAGTTTTTAATAATTCAATAAGCACTTGCACTTTAGTTTTAGAGTGGAAGAAAAAAAAATGTTGCCACATAATAATGCTTACCAGAGAAGAAACAATATTGGGTATAATCCTCAGAAGTTGTTGAAAATACTCTTCATGTTGTTTTGATATGGTGCTGAGTTCTGTTACTTGATAAAGAATTCTCTCAACCTGCTAATAAAATTAACATTATATTTCCCATTAATTAATATATATTAGCCAAGTCACTCAATTATCTAAAGTCAAATCTAATTATATATATATATATACATATACTTCACTCCAACCATTTGACCTGATATTTTAATTAATCTTACTATTAGAATCATATAGTATTTTTTGTGAACCACCATAGTCCTTCATTTAATGGATCAAAATTCCAAACAAAATCTTCAAAAGTGGAGAAGAAACAAAAAGAAATAGATAGAGTTATTTTACAAATAGAATAAGTTTATTATTTCACACATCAATTTAATTATTTAACATTCATTAGATCATATTCCCATTATATAATTACTTAATTAGCGTCCTATAAAATGGCTACTATAAATTTGCTTTATTTTATGTTTGAGCTCAACTACTCTCCAAATAATAATAATATTTCTTAGGAAAAGAAAAAACCTGTATTTGATATTTTCTTATGAATAGATTAATGCTCCCCATTACTTCTAAGGCGGTTTTCATGGCTTCATATACAGACACCATGTCTCCCTGCAAAAACAAATAAATATAAATATAAATAAAATTATGGATGAAACATTAAAAACAGATAATTAGAGTCTATACATCTATATTTATATCTATATCTATATTATATGTGTGAGGACTTTTTTGGTTAGTCAAAAATAATTAAATTAAATATTTAAAAAATAAAAAATAAACATATGAAACTTGATAATTGGCTAACTTTATAAATAATGGGAGAGAGAAAATAATAAATAAGATTTAAGAAAGTGAAAACTTATTATTTGGTTTTTTAATTTTCACACTTCTAACGATTTAATCCTTAAATAATAGAAATATACTATTTAGTCACTGAATAACTACAAATGTCAAATCAAACATTACATACATATTTCCGTGCCCCTTAGGGCACGGAAAGCCCCTAGCATATTATATATTTATATATAAAAAAAGAATATATTGAAGACATGATGCATGCCTTGAGATCATGTAAAGGCAAACATATGGATAATGCAGACAACTTTCTTCCCAATCTCCTCACATATTCTTCATTTTTTCTTTCTATTTTGGCCCATTCATTCAGAAGACAAAGCTGTGAAGTCACCATTTGATATTGTTTCATCTTCTGCTTCACTTTTTGCATTTCCATTTTCTTCTCTAAAATCATCTTTCTTAGAACCACCATTCTCATCCACACACAGAATAAATTTAGCTGAAATCAAAACGTAGGAAATTATTAAAAGATCAATAATATAATAGACTTGGCACACACAGTTATATGTGAAATTCAAATTTCCTAAGAATATTCAAATTCATTAAATTTTATAATTTTGTTTTTAAAAATTTGAAATAATAAAATATTTTATTTTTTAAATAATATGAAATTTTTTGAATATCAACTCTTATAAAAACTTAAAATTTATATTAATAATCACTGGTATAAAATTGAAAATGAGAAAATGTCAAAATGAGTTTGATGCTTTTATTAGAAGTTTCAAATTTTCAATTATAAATATTAAGTATTGGGATGAAATTAAGTTATTTGATTTTAAAAATATGAAAGATAAAAGTAATTTGAATAAAATATAGGCAAAAGCTCCTTTTTCATCCCCAAACTTCATATCAACTTTCAATTTTGCCCCAATAATTTTTTGCTGTCAACTTCACCTCTAATATTTTTCATTTTAGTCAATTTTATCATTTAACTAATTTCTTTCAAAAAATTAACAATATGTTATCATGTTTTTCAATCTGACTTATCATGACTTGAATTTCTTTTTTTATTTTACATTACATGTTATTAGTCATGTAAAATTTGTCATTAATATTTGATTAAAATAAGAACAAAATACTAAATCAATCAAAATATAAAATGTTTAGGACAAAATTAATAACAAAAAAATATTGGGAATGAAATTGAAAGCTAATATAAAGTTTGAGGATGAAAAAGTACTTTTACCTAAAATATATAACGACAGTTTGAAAAACGGCCGGTGAAATATATCCTATGTTGCACGAATACTTCAAACATAGCGCCGTATCCGTACCGAATACGTACCCGTACCCGTATTCTATGAATACTCTTAGATACTTTTAACATATTATAAAATATAAATTATTATATTTTTTATAAAATATCACTATATTTTTATCTTATTTTATTTTTGTTATATTAAAAATTTATTCTTTTTAGATTAAAAAACAAAACATTCATATTTTTATAAAAAAAGCATGTAAATTTATATTTTATAACTTTTTATTTAAATAAATATTGTCGTACCCATATCCTATAATTTTTAAAATTAATGTATCTCGTACTCGCACCCGTACCCGTACAAGTACCCGTTCTAGTGCAACCTAGAATATATCTATACGAGACTATATATAGGAATTAGAATAATTAATTTAATTAATAATTGAAATAAATAAATAAATAAATAAATAAGTGTACCTGGGCAGCTTTCTTGACATTAGCCATGGCAGCCTGAGCTCTAGCATTCACAAACTTCCATTGCACCAATCTGTTATGCAAAATCTTAAACTTGTGATACTCTTCTTCTTGCACTGTACACACTTTCTTCTGCCTAAAATACTTGAAAACCTTACTAACACCACTACCACCACTCTTATTGTTATCACTTTTTGCCGCCTTCTGGGGCGGCGGCTCGGACACCACCGGAGACCTAAGAAACCTCCCGGGCGACAACGCCCACGCCGAGGGAGACTTCATTGTTGTGGTCCTCTTTGAAGCGCCAACACTACTGTTGTCAGGGCTGATCATGCCACGTTGTAACAACTTATTATTATTATTACCAAAACCATATTCTCTAGTACTAATACTATTATTTGTAGTCTCTAATTGATCATTGTTGTTGTATGATCTTCTTGTTTTTGAGGTTGATTTTGATCTATTATTGGTGGTGGTGGTGGTAGTGTTGGTAGGGATGAATCTCTGGCTAGACCCAAATCTACGTGAACTTGTGCTGTTTTCTGGGGTGGTCATGGATGCTAGATTGCTCCCACTTTTGCTCCGGCAAAGCCGTGCCGGAGACGGTGATGTTGACCGGGACATGGCTGAGCTGCGGCGGCCAGAGGTGTTGTTGTCCTTCTCCATGTGTATGTGGCTTGATCGTTGTGTTTTGTGTATGTGGTACGTACGTTTTATTTTAGAGATGTCACATATAATTATGTATTGTTATGTTTTCTATTTGATGTGAGAAGGTTGAAAGCACGTAGTGTGAGGGATATAGTTGTTGAATTACTTGAAAACACGTCTCCACGACGTCATGCATTATATTATTGGTTGACTCTGATGAGACTATTTCTATATATATGCTAATTATTCTAACGAGTTGCTGTACAAGTTAATTTATGGACTAATATAGGTATGGAAACACTTGGGCCAAAATTAATAATCATAAAGACTTAAAGAGTATGGATGTGAATCATATTTAATATTAGGCAAAAGTATTCATTTCGTCCCCAAACTTTATACTTGTTGTCAATTTCGTCCCTAATCTTTTTTTGCTGTCAGTTTCATCCCCAAACTTTACACATGCTGTCAATTTCGTCCCCAATATTTTTTTGCTGTCAATTTCGTCCCTAATCTTTCACATTTTGGTCAATTGTATCCTTTGCTCTTACTTTAGCCAAATATTGACGACAAAATCTATGTGGCTAACGATATATAATGTAAAATTGATAAAAAAAAAAAACTCTAATCCTAACTTAGATTCAAAAACAAAATGCAGTCTGTCGTTAATTTATCAAAAGAAGTTAATTAGTCAAAGGATAAAATTGACGAAAATGTAAAAGATCTGGGACGAAATTGACAGTTGATATAAAGTTTGGGGACGAAATTGACAGCAAAAAAAGATTGGGGATGAAATTGACAGTTTGTGTAAAATTTGGGGACGAAATTGACAGTTGATGTAAAGTATGGGAACGAAATTAGTACTTTTGCCTAATTAATATTATTATATAAATTCCTTACATACCGGACCAAGTTTGACTCAACCCATATTTAAAAATTGGCATTTCCACGGAATGTTATTTTAATAGAAATCTTTGAATTGTGTATATTAGGGGTTTCATTGTGTTGGGAAAATAATAATAAAAAATAATATTTTTTTCTTAAGAATAATGAGAGAAATTAGACGAAGAAAAAACACAATCACAACAAAAATATTAATGTGGAAATCTCAAATCAAGAAAAAATCACGATGGTTGCCAAGAGACCATTAGAAAAAAAAAAAA
>QANZ01045635.1:0-25177 GCA_003254925.1 Chamaecrista fasciculata | reverse complement strand
AAAAAAAAAAAAAAAAATACTATAAAAAAATTTACTCACAATATTCTCTCAACTCACCTTCTCTAAAATAAGTAATTAAACACAACTCACACCACTTTAAAACATGAGAATATATATCCAAATATTGAATGAACCTCTCACACCATTCTAGAACAAAATAATAGAAAAGAAAACAATCAATACATCTCACACATGCACCTTTCAAGAATAAAAAATAAAAATTAAAGAAAAAGATAAAAAGTTAAATACAAACTCAAAATGTACAATTTGATTCCTTTTAAAGGCTTGCGTCCATTCTGCTACTTTTTAACGTGGAATTAATTTTTAAACAATATCCCTATTGATGGTTTTAATGAGTGTGGTGGATTATTTATTCATCGATGGAGAGCACTTAATAGTTAGACTAAGAAGAAATAAAATAGAATGGAGTGAGTTAGATTATTTTTTATAAATTTAATACCAAAGTAAATTTGATTAATCTATTGATCAATATAATAATTGATTAATATTTTATAATTGAATTGATATATACTTAACGATATTTTATTTATAATCGAAATTTTGCATTAAATAACAAATCATTGGATGACGATTTTATTTTGCTTAAAAAAATAATTCATTCAAAGTAAGACAAAGTCAAACATAGTATAAACAAAAATACAGTAAAATAATTTAATTTCTCTCTAGCATTAACAAGAACACTAGACAGAACATCAATTGACTGACGAAAGTGGGGGGTTTGCAACCCATCTAAGAGGACCCATATTCGTGTTAGACAAATTGGCAAGACAATCAGCTGCCAAGTTAACGGATTTAGAGATCCAACTAAAGTTACAACCATATAAAAAACTAAAAAAAAAAAACTCAACAAGATCCAGAACGTCGCCGCCACAAAATCCGTCGCGGAAAACAAACAAACACAAACAGAGAACACACAGATCTGGGAAGAAAACTCGCCGAAAACCACCTAAACTTGAAAATCATCGCTGTAGAAGACACACAAAAAAGAACGCCACTGCAGCAGGCCAAAGCTAGGAGGCACCCCTGATAACTCTAATATGAAATAGGGCAAAATCTCTCATGAAAGATAAATGTAATCCCTAATGAATAGGGGTTTGAGAGAAAACTCAATCATCATTCACCACACCACAACCATAAATTTATTGATCTCCGTGTGGATCTTCCATGAGTTGATGTTCCTTCTTCGTGGGAAATAATCAACAATTTGATTTCTACCATTAGTTTTGATGAGGAATGGCTGACCCATTCTTAGTATATCTGGCACGGTTTGACTTCTTTTATCTTCAGTCAAGTTTAGACAGAATTATCCAAATGTCTTTCAAAAGTTTTATATATACTCTTTTTCAAATATTTCTAACTCTAATTTCTTTTGCCTCTCTTATACCCATTATATCTGATATTAATTTAGGTGTCGAAATCTCATCTTGGAGAATTTCTCGTGAACTAACTCTTGTAACTATTGAGGAAATAGAGTCAATCGGGTCGGAGATCTTAGAAACATTGCCAACTTAATTAGTACATGTCACTAGCTAGAGAAAAGAGAAAAAAATAATTGTAGTTCATTAAAGAGAAAACTTACTATTTAAGTTTTGAATTTACACTAAATTAATTAATTAGTCTCTAAATAATCAAAATTTATGATTTGATCTCTAAGATATTTCACTTATCAACTATTTGGTCTTTAGTAATGAACTAATGATTTAATTATTAATTCGAACTAATTTTATACTTTTTCATCATATATTAAAGTAACCCTTGTGGTTTCTAAATTTGTACTGAATTTTTATTATTTGGTTCATTAATTTGACTTAGTGATTAATCGTTGACAACTATAATAATTTAAAAATTAAATAATATATTTTAATCATTTAAAAACTAATTGATTAACTTAATATAAATTTAGGTACCAAATAATAAATTTTTGTCTTCATTAAAGGATCTTTGGGTATCGACTATCGATCTTCTCTCCTTGTCAATCGATATGGCCGTATGGGCCTATGGGGTCCTTCATTAATCATTCATCATTCTCTCATCAGTAGTGATTAATGTGATCTTCTTCGCTCTGTGTCGTTTTTTCTTTGTGTTTGGTGCGTTTTGCTTCTTTGGCTAAGGCTTCAGTAATTTGTACCAAAAAAAAAAATGTGAGTGATTTTTTTTTCTTGACAAAACAAAATGATTTATCATTTTTAACGAAAAAAAGCTAATAAACTTAGCTCCATGATCGTGATATAAAGAAAGAAAAATAGTGAACCACTTTAAAAAAATGTTACATCAAAATGAAATTAGATTAATCTAATTAATCTAATACGTCGTTTTCTCTATCTTTTATGTGCCTGACTTCTACGGTTCATTATGATGACCTCTTTCTCTCATATGTGTTTTATTTTTGTGAAGGGTCATTTTAGTCATAAATATATGTTAAAATGTTTATTTTGGTCTAAAATGTTTCAAAATATTTAATTTGGTCCTAAATATTAACAAAATATTTTATTTTAGTCTCAAACTATTGAATTTGATCATATTTCTCTTGTCTCTCATTAGTCCTTTCAAGTTCAAAAGACTTGTTAAGAGTAATTCATAGTGCTGAATTCGTCGTATTCAAATTTGAAACGAGAGAGATATGATCAATTTCCCTTATTTGGCCATGAAACGAGCGGTTTACTCTCGAGACCGATTTGACCTTGTTCGTTGACAGTCCCAACTGATAGAGAAAATACTATTTGAGAATAATATGAAGCTCTGAACTCGGCATATTCGAACTTAAAGTGATAGAAATATGACTATATTCAATAATTTGAGAATAAAACAAAACATTTTGCCCATGTTTAAGACTAATTCGAACATTTTAAAACACAAAAGACCAAAATAAATATTAAAACATTTATTTAGAACCAAAATAACCTTTCACTTTTTTTTTTTATTTCTTCTTTCTCTTCTCTCTCCAACTTCTTCACAGTTTACACAGTCTTTTTTATTTTGACCTATTCTGCCCTATCCAATTACTGGCGTCGAATGGCATATCCGTAAATTAACATTTTCCCGCCTTCCACACTTTGCCTCATTCCCCACTTCTTCATCTCTATCATAATCTCCCGTTTATCTCTCATTAGGGTTTGAAGTGATCGTCGATCAGCCATGGGTGAACCCATGTTTCCTCCTCCGCATGTTCCTACCTTTCACCATCCAACAGCCGGCATCATTAACAGGATTCGACTCGAGAACTTTATGTGCCATAACAACCTCGAGATCGAGCTCGGAGAGTGGGTCAATTTCATTACTGGCCAAAATGGAAGTTAGTCTCTCTCTCCCTTTCTTTTTCTTTTTGGTTTTGGTATTCTCAATGGTAGTTTTATTTTTAATTGCAACTCAAGTATTTTAGTTTATTTGACTTGCGAAAACGTGCTTTGCCACTGAAGAAATTTGGTAAATTGGTGTCTGTTCAATTTGGAGTTGATTTTCCTTTTTTTTTTTTTCTGTGCGATATAGGGTTTAAGAATTTTGTTTTGTTGACTGTGAAAAAAAATGAATAATTAGAATTTGTTTCTAATGAATTCCCCTTTTTTGGTCATGTTATTTGCAGGTGGGAAGAGCGCAATCCTAACAGCATTGTGTGTTGCATTTGGCTGTCGAGCAAAGGGGACGCAAAGAGCGTCAACTCTCAAGGATTTTATAAAAAATGGCTGCAGGTTTTAATGAACATTTGTTTTTTAAAAAAATTTAAGGAGGTTTTTTTTATTAGGGGAGTTTTATTTCCTCTCAAAATGTGGTCTTAGTTAGCAGATATGATTGCTGGTCATCTGTAGATGTTGTTCTTATAGCATATTCATCCTACAAATCTAATTCAATTACGCTGATAGTTTTGGAGGAAGAAAGATTTGAACTTGAGAGATGTGAGATCTCACTATTAGAGGGAATTATGCCACTGAACCTATATGTTATTGCTACAAGGTTTCTTCACCTCTATTTGAAAAGCATTCCCACGTTTTTAGGTTAATTTAATCAGAAATGGTTTGGTCAAAATGTTGATAATATGACAAATTAAAAACTCAGGACAGACTTGTAGGATTAGAACTTCTGTTAAACCTAGCTGATTATAGGCATCACTCTATCATGTGTCATATTTAATGCAAACATGATAAATGATGTCTTGCTTATCCAGAAAGTGATATTACTTCTGATTTTACTTTATAATTTTTGTTATCATTGCCCCACTTTTATTCTGAATCTACATAGTCAGTTTCTTCCTGTTGTGAGAACAGTTTTCTATTGTCTCTTCGTAGTTCTTCTGTCATCCACGTGGAAATTAAAAATGAAGGAGAGGATGCTTTTAAGCCAGAAATATATGGTGATGTCATTACTATAGAACGCAGGATATCTGAATCCACGAGCTCTACTGTGTTAAAAGACTACCAAGGTGCGTTTGTACTTACAATTGTTTTAAATAATAAGTATTTTAGCTTTATTTATTTTCCTCGTTATAGAACTTTTTTTTTATGATGAATACCCTTAAAATATTGTCTGTGAAGTCTTGGTGCTAAATTTTTATTTTTTTAAATTTTTTATGCAGCGCTTGTAATATTATTTTGGATATATAAATGCGGTGGATAAGGTAGGAAGTTGGTGCCTACTATGTAGCCTAGTTCTCCCTCCTCTCCCAAGAAAAGATGACCCTGAAATATGGATTTTTTTGTATTCATGTTGGGGCAAGTAAATTATCCCTCCTCAGCCCTTAGGATGCAGTCTTGTATGAGAGTTTTAGTTCATTTTGCATGACTTTACTGGGTGTTTCTTGTGTTATTTTTTCTTAAAATTGGCCTGACCCTTATCTGATTACAAGCCCATTAGTCGAATGAGAAGAAAAAGAGGTGGCATATGAAAAAAATTTCCACTTTCACTCTAGTAGTTGCCATAGTGACTCTTTTCCCCCTTAGCCATTACAAGCCCATACTATTACTATGTTTTCTTTAAGGAAACCCAAAAGAATAATGATCATGTTGCTTCTTATTTCTTGCATACTTTTTTATTTTAAAATAAAATCATTCTATCTGTTTTAAAATTGTAAACCAGACTTGTGATGTGATTTCTGTTGACATGAACTTGTTTTCTCTTTTTGGTTTTTGGGCCGCCCTTATTTAACACGCACACACATATATATATGATTATATATATAATTTTGCTATTATAAATGTAACAGTGCAGAAATCTTGATAAGACTCTTTGACTACAGTTTTGTATTGATTTTTATGTTCTATTTTGGGCTTGTTAACAGGAAAGAAGATTGTCAGTCGGAAAGCAGAAGTCCAGGAAATGGTGGAGCATTTTAATGTAGGGTTTGGTCTTTTGATGCCTTATTATATTATTGAATAAGATTTTTAGGGAAGTGTGAGAACAGCATATTTATTTTTTTTAATTGTTTTGGACTTATTTCTTTCATATCAATGCCTGCAACGATTAAGTAGTTGGTTAAGTAGTCAATAGTTTTATATTCACTATTGCTAGAATCATGGCTAAATAACTAGGATTAATGGATATCAGGTATACTAGTCAGCTATATATACTGTACTATTTGTAAATACAATATACACCAAAAATATATTCTATTTCCATTTTTCTGGTTTATGTATTTCCCAATGGAAGAATATATAGGATCAAGGTTGTCAAAATCGAGAGTTTAAGTAAATTTGTGAGGGTAGGGTGAACTCAATCGTAAATTCGTAAGATTTTACTTGTGTAAAGAATGATGTCAGTAAGTCATTGTATGTCGTTGACCTACTTGTAAATTTACGAGTTTACGAGTTAAAACTCGTTTTTGACAACCATGGATAGGGTATCCTAAAAGAAGCTCTAAACACACCAAACTTGCCAACCCCTTTGTATGTTGAAGATAGAAACTCCCTTGAAATAATTTTTCGTTAAATAGGAAGTAAACACAACCCTATCCCTATCTCAAAGTTATATAAGGGCAAGAAACTATAGAAGGGAGTTTTAAGAGATATTATGCATTTAAGAAAGTTTTGTAGGTTCAGAAAATACTTACCTGTATTACACCAAAAATAAATGGTGTAAATGACTTTATGTGGTCATAATATTAATAAAACTAGTGGTGGACAAGTCAGTTTTATGTATACTTGATTGAGTCTTCCAATAATATATTTTGTCTGATATCCCTTCCATTTCTACTCACATGCTCTCCCTATATTGTCAACGCTCAAACTTCCTTCTAAGATCATGTGGATGACGCTACTCTACAAGATTAATTTGAATAATATGCTGCAGTTTTGTAATTTAACAAGGCTTGGTGTCCTAATACACTAGTGATGTGTTGTTTAATACCCTGCTGAGCAGTAAGCTATGTTTGGAGTGAACTTTTTGAATTGCTTGGAGAATGTTGGTTGTCTCCTTAACATCTGAAGAGGAATGCTCAGACTAGAAAAGGAAAATCTGTCATTGGTCATGCCTTGGGACAGCAATGTCTTCTCAATCTGTTAGGTTCAAAGTGTGCGATCTTTCTGGATGTTTCCTTGCTAGATTTGCATGGGGGGTTAAAAAGCTCTTCTGTGTTAATAGTTTTCTTATTACATTTATCCAGAGGATTCCTTACCCTTTATTTTTTTTATGTATTTTCTTATATAGTTCTTTTATCAAATAATGGAAAAGGTGTTCAGAGTGAGAGGATTGAGGGACACGTTTGATGCTGTTGGTTCTGTCTTTAGTTTGAAACCTCTCCCTTCTCTTAAATTTCTTTTTGTGTTCTTTTCGTTAAAATTTGATCAGCATTTTGATTTGACTATGGAGTTCTAACATTGCTTTAGGATGCTTTGGTGCTATTTGGTTCATCTCTGAAACTAACATAAGTAGTTATAGCATTGATAATGAGATGTCCTCGTCAAGAACAAAAATAGTTGTTTTTTTTGGTAAAGTCGTTAATGGTTTAATTAATTCATGATTATCTATATCTAATTTGATAAGCAAGGGGCTTTGTTGTATTTGCACTTTGTTTGGCAATAATTGGAGTTTTTTGAATATGCACTTCATGAATACATATTTTTTGTTAGTTTTGTTTTCTTGGAGCTTTCAAATATTTCTCTGGATTCTTGTATCTCAGCTGTTTTCATTTTGCAGATTGATGTAGAGAATCCATGTGTAGTTATGAGTCAAGACAAAAGCAGAGAATTTTTGCATTCAGGGAACGACAAAGATAAATTTAAGGTGATGTGCAACTGTTCTTTCTGATAAATTTTTTTAGATGTTCTACTGACACTGAAATAAACACTCAAAACAGTTCTTTTACAAGGCCACACTTCTTCAGCAAGTTGATGATCTTCTGGAAAGCGTTTTTAAAGGATTGGAGCATGCATTTGGACTTCTTGGAGGATTGGAGTCTACAATAAGGCCCATAGAGAAAGAGCTAAATGAGCTGAGAGTGAAGATTACAAATATGGAACATGTTGAACAAATTTCTCTGCAGATTCAGCAATTAAAGAAAAAGCTTGCATGGTCATGGGTTTATGATGTTGACAAGCAAATCCAGGAACAATGTTCAAAGATTGAAAAGCTAAAGGATCGGATACCCACTTGCCAAGCGAAAATTGATGAGCAACTGGTAAGTTATACCTACACTACATAGTGTATTCTTAATATGCAGGAATGGCATGTACATGGTGCCAACTAAGGACTTTCTTCTGCAAAGAATGGGAAGAACATGCTCCAAAAACCCTACTGTTGATTTTACTATTCAAAATTTCCACTATTTGATAGGAGAAATTTTATTAGATGGAAGGAAAAAAGAAAAATACTGTGAGTAAGGGAGACAAGATATTGTCTAAAACAGAAAAACAAAAGAAAGCAGTGAGTCTAAGGGGCTAATTATACAATTAAAATTTTTAATCTCATTCTACGTATGTACTGGTTACACCCTTTAAAATGCATGCATTCTACGTTCATTCTACTCTGGCAAGGTGCACTAGAGAATAGTAAAAACTAAAAAGTGATTACCGCAACAAAGTCTTAGACTCTTTTTTCCTCCTAAAATGAGGGAAATTTGTAATGAGGTATTGCTTCAATGTGTAAGAAACGCATCCAGCATTCACCAGCATTTCAACCAAAAAGATTATTCTATAAAATAGTAAGCGTCCTAGCTATGCAAATTTGAATGGTTTTATGAAATATTTGACCTTATAAAAAATTCTACTATGCCCAATATGTAATGGACTCCCTCTATTTTTTTTTTCTCTTATCCTTATCCTGAACTGTCTTTTATATATATAACATAGTTAATCAGATCACTGGACTTTTTATTCTGCAGCATCTGGTTGAAGAATTACAGGAACGTTTACATACAAAGAAAGATCACATCAAAAATATGTTTGAAAAGACATCTGAAGTGAAGCAGAAGAAGCAAAAGTTACAACAATCTATATCCTTGGTATGTTAGCATGCGATGTTATACTCTCCCTCTTCTGCTTTTAGAACACAAACGGTTGGTAGATGAAGACTTCATTCTGCAGTAGGGCAACTTTGTTTCTCTTCTTCCCTATCCCTTTTTAATCTTTTCTGTATTATGCTTCATTTTCCTGCTTTCTTCTTTGGTCATCCTTTCCTTCGGTTGGGTTTGCATTTTCTGGTTGTTGGGAGAAGATGNGGGGGGGGGGGGGGGGGGGGGGCATTAGCTAAAAGGATTTTTTGTTTAAGAAACCACATGTTTAGGGAGTGAGTGACTGCTTGTTTGTAAACTTCACTCTTTGTCTTTTTAGAGTCAGTAAAATAAAATGTAATTGGGTTTTCATTTCCTCATTTTCATTTTAAACCACGTTCTCCTTTGATTTCATGCTTACCCTCATTGCACATTGGTTCTGTTGAACTGGATGAAGTGTGATTTTAATGTTAATTCTCATTTTGGTGTTTTAAAGTACTTGCTAGACTGTGCCATGCTCTTAATCCGCATCACCTGGGAATTCCTTATTTTTTGATGCAATTGCTTTTCAATGAAGGCTAAAAAAGAAGTACTTGAAAAAGAACAAGACTGCAAACGCATAACTAGTGGTATTGAGAAGATGGCACGGCGCATAAGGTCCCTTGAAGAACAGATGAAGGATATTCGTGAGAAGCATACGCAAAATACTCAGGTTATAGATTAAAATCTTCCTTTATCTTCCTCTTATCTGACTCTCCATATGCTTTGTTTTGTTCATTTGCTGGTCTTTATAACTATCCTTACAGTGATTTTTCAATAAAGGCCTTAATGTGCATGTGTCTATATATATGTCATTTGTTTTCCCTATCAAGTCAAAATTCTACTATTTTCTTAATGATTTTTGGAGACAAAAATAATGGATAAATTAATTGACATACAACAAGTATTTATTTTGTCGTGTCTCTCGTATGGATCAACGTCAGTTGTTCCATATAGCTGACCCCACCTAGTGGGATAAGGCTTTGGTGGTATGGTACAGCACGTATTTATTTATTTATTTTTCATTTTATATTAAAGGAAGATTGCGTTACTTCTGGAAAGAGAGAGTGCAAAATGTCATAGGATTCCTTCTGAGTTTTTTTTTTTTTTGAAAAAATGATGAACATGACATTGAAGGGATAAGCCATCAAATTTCTGTGTCTAGCTTAGCAGATTCCCAGAATCACTTTTAGGCTGAATTGCTGAACAACTAAGAGAAGCCAAAAATGAGCATGACACTTGAACCAAATTTTTAAACGATTGCAACAAAGAGAAAAATGCTTTTACAAGGTTTTGTCTTCATTGCTTCTGCTGGAACCTCTGGGAATATTCCACTAGGAAAAGGAAAATTGGTTGACAGTAGTTAAGTACTGAAGATGAAGTCAGCGAAAAACAGGGAAAGACAGAGTGAGGACACTGAACAAATAGTGGAGGTTATCCTAAAATTTTGAACCAAAACATTTAATAGCTGTTTCTATTTTGCATTTACTATAGTTGGGTAAATGTAGTTTTTGGAATATGGTCTTTGTCTAGGAGCTCTGTTAAGTCAAAGGAACTGACTCAGACCCTAATCTTGGTGAGCCTTGATTTGTCATCTCTTTTGAGATTTTTTTTCCTATATACGTTTCCAGAGAGTTTCTTTTTACCTTATAACTTTCTCAGTTGTTGGGGAACAAAAGAGGGAATGTTATGGAGTTGTGATCTTTCTGTAGGCATGTGATGCTCGTGATTGTAGCAGAATTCTATAGTTTCAGCCTACAATTACTTTCCAGTGCATCTTTATTATGATTAAAAGTTGTCCCTGCTTTCATGTTGGCTTCTGCTCATGTTTTCTTGACTTCTCTCTAACTGATATGGAAAGAGATTGGAGAATTTGAGCCAATACAATTTTCCAATTTTTTTCTGCATTCTCATCCTGCCTGTCATTCTTCTTGATGAATCCTTTTATTAAGAAAGTCTATTGTTATTTTGTTTTTGTAATACCATATAGTAGATACCAGGCTTTTTATTTTTATTTTTTTACAGAGTATCATATTCCTATTTCAAATCAAATTGCCTGCCTATTATACAATGTTTCACCTGCCTTTAGTTTTCTTTGTCTGCTGTGGTTTAAGTGCTCAAATACAGAGAGCAAAAGTTAGGGCGAAAAGGACAGAACCAAAAAACTATATATAATTATTGAAACATTCAGGTATTGTTTGCCTATAACACAAAATGACATTTATGTATCCCTTACTTTGGGCTGCACTTCGGATAACTTTTTCCTTGACCTTTGCGATTGTCCTGAATTCTAAGCACTAAATATGGTTATGGTTGTCTTAACCTACACGACTCCTAAAGTTTTGATACTTGTCAACAGTTTGTATTCAGGTTCCCATAGCTCCTATATAATAATAATAATGGTGTTAATAATTCTCTTACATGTTATCATTATTTGTAATGGTGCAGGCTGAAGAATCTGAGATAAAAGAGAAACTGAAGGAACTCCAAAATGAGGTTGATGCTGCTGATGTAGCCTTGAGAAGGTTGAGAATTTACTCATACAGTTTTTTATGTTTGTATTATCCTTGGTTTCTGAGAAGTTTTACTTCTTAGCAGTTCCTTCTTGATGCAGGTTGAGGGAAGAAGAGGCCGCACTAGCTGGCAGTGTACAAGAGCAGAGTAATGAAATCAGAAAGATTGCCAATGAGGTATGCGGATTTTAGCTCTTCTATTTTATATTGTTTTGTATTGTTAAATTGGAGATTTCTTTCCATTTCTTCATAAACTTGAACCTGTGAATTTAAGTGATTTTTCTTTGCTCAATTCTTTTAGTTTATCTTCTAACAGATACTGAAGGGTTTTAACTTTGAAGTTTGGACTGTTGATTTATTTTATTATCCAGCCCCCAAATAGGCAAATACTAACTAGTTAGTAAACCTCTTTTGAAGTTCAAAGCTGCCTCTTTGTTTAAGTTTTCATTTGGGTAGTGGTAATTAATTGGATTTGTTCTAATGACATGTTGCAGTTTGATAAAGCTAACCAAGCTGTGTCTTGCTATATATCTGTGATGTGCTAATTGAATTGGGAAATGGATGCACACATGTTTTACATTGTGTGGCAGTATACATTTTATATGGTATTTTTGAAGATTTTGGTTAAAATCCTCTTGCAAAGGTTGGAGCATTTCTTGTCTTAATTTCAGAGAATATGGCAGGGATAGTTTTCATGTCCTCAGTTTGGTGCTCTACTAATGGTTTTTCTAAGGGCGTAACTATTTCAGATTTGCATTTAGACTGGCTGGTTTGTTGTATATTTGATTTGAAGTACTTTTGGTTTATTTTGCTTCTGTATTTTTGAGTTTCCCATTTGAAGGATGTCTGATTCTCGTATGCTCCATACTACATAGAATTTTCTTCTTCTATCCCTCCTCAAAAATAAAAAAAGGGGAAAAATGTTGAGGCTTTGGCCAGAGTAAGGAGGGAAATATGTTATTGAAATGCGGTTCATTCACTGTTCCATGGTGAAGTAGTGCTTGGAATTTATTGGGGAAAATCCTTATCCTTCAATTCATAATAATGCACGTCCTACCTTGCTTTATCTATGTTTGTTGGTCTATCAGTGGAGGGGAGTTAATCCCTCCTTTTTCCTTACACCATTTCATTCCTTCTGAAATTATTCCATTTTCCATTTAAGTTATTGGTCCTTGCAACTGTAATAGATACTTCTGATGTAAATTGACTTGCTGGGTAATTGTTTTCCTTTCTAGATCTTAAATTTACTTTAAAATTTCTATATTTCTGTTAATTAGTGTAATGCATTTTCTATTAGATTCAAGATCACGAGAGAAAGTATCGAGATATCTGCCAATCCATCCGAGAAACTAAACAACACCAAACCAACAAGGTATGAGAAATGTTGCAGTTCTTGATGTAATTAACATTGTGTGCCTATTGAGTAGCAATATGGAGATTCATGTGAAAGTTTTTTTTTTGGTAAAAAAAAAAACAAATTGTGTTGCTGAAGGCAGTTCTTTATGACCAAGATGATATTGTTTTCTAACCAGGTTACTGCTTTTGGAGGAGATAGAGTGATGAATTTACTGCGTATTATCGAGAGAAACAGTCGGAGGTTTAAGAGACCACCTATTGGTCCAATTGGCGCCCATCTGGTATCAGACTTTGACAACTACTTGTGCATATGCTATGTATGATTAGTAGAATTTGAATGTAGTAGATGATAGTTGTTGCCTCTCCTAAGTTAAAATAAGGACAGAAAAGGAGTTTGGCGAATATGATTATTAACTGTATCATTTTCCTCTTTCTCTTTCTTAGTTAGGTATCACTTGCGTTTTTGCAATCATTTTGCCTATTTTCTCCCTTCATAATGTCTACCTTCATTCTGACAATATCTTCATTTCCTTCGCTATTTTTCTTAGCACTTCTAGCATGTTGGAAATAATGCCTTCTTTAGATAGATATTGAAATTGATGTATGGATTTGGTGTCTAAAATTCCTGCTGCATATCATATCAGGTTGTTATCTTTATTGCATGATAAGATGTGAATAAGGCACTATCCACCCCCTTCCCCCAAGATCGTATAATCGTATAATTATTAGTTTAAATCATATAATTATTAGTATATTGAATGATAAGTTATATGAATAAGGAATTTTTACCTTTAATAAAACGTTTTAACAGAACCTGGTTAATGGTGATAAATGGGCTGTGGCTGTTGAGCATGCAATTGGGAAGATGCTCAATTCTTTTATAGTGACTGATCATAAGGATTCTCTTCTCCTGAGAGATTGTGCAAGGGAAGCAAACTACGGTCACCTTCAAATTTTTATTTATGATTTTTCAAGACCACGGTAGGTTGTTAACCTTTGTTTCCAACTCTTTTTGTTCCCCTTTTATTCACTGTCTTTCTTTCCATATTTTATGTTGAAGTGTTTTTGTTAATTGCCCGTGATTTTTAATATCTAGATTTTTCCTTGATCCTGTGATTTTTTCCTTTTGGTGTAGATTGACTATACCACCACATATGCTTCCCCAAACAACACATCCATCTACCCTTTCTGTTTTACATTCGGAAAATGACACTGTGATTAATGTCTTAGTGGACCTGGTAATGTAACAAATTAATACTCCTCGTCTGGTCCGTTTCATTATTACCCTTCCCCTCAAATAGCTCCATTTTCATTATATTGATATATTGATCTGCCTCATCCTTCAGCAGCAGACCAAAAGAAAAGGGAAAAAGTTTTTTTTTGTAACATAATGATCTGTTTTATTAATTCTAACATGTTTGTTACACTTCTAGGGTAGCGTTGAGAGACAAATTCTTGTTAGTGATTATGAAGCTGGAAAAATGGTTGCTTTTGACCAAAGGATCTCAAATCTGAAGGAGGTCTTCACCACTAATGGATATAAAATGTAAGCTAATGTAAATCATTATCTTTTTGTACCACTTGCAAACGCTTGTGTTTTTGTCCATGAGTCATGACTCATAATTTCAAATTATTTTTAGGAATGTTGAAACCTAGCCTGAACACCAAAATTTTGCAAGAATTAGAATTTTCTCCGGATTATGATTGTTGGGAGTATTTGTGATGCTAAGATCTTGAGATCTAGATCTAGATTGTTACAGCCAAGCATGATTCTGCTGATGCATCTGAATACTATAAATACCCAGCATGTTTGTTTGTCAGCACCCATTTCAATTCAGTAAATAATTAAAAATCCTTTCTTTGGTTTGTTCTTATTGGAAAAGTGTTAATTTGGAGTACCATTACTCAAACTTTTTGAAATTTCTAGTGAATGCACCTCTCTTCTATATGTAAATCAATAAATTGGGAATCAATTTTTGTCAAATTTCTTGCTAGGTTTTCTCGTGGTTCAGTGCAGACAGTTCTTCCCCCAAATAAAAGGCAGAGAACTGGACGGTTATGTAGTTCTTTTGATAATCAAATCAATGTTCTTGAAAATGAAGCATCCCGTGAACAAGAAACAGCTAATCACTTAAAGAGGAATAAAAGAGAGGCAGAAGAAAAGCTTGAGGATCTGAATGAGAGGCTAAGACATGTAAAGGTAACATGAAGATTAAAAAATCTACAAGCCCATAACTATTTATTTCAAATTTGTTATTCAAATCGATTTGACCATTGTATTGAGTTGACAGATTAATTTGCTTTCTGTCATCTTCATCTAATTATCTCTGACTGAACAAAATGGAGCTTTTGGCCACAAAATAAATGGAGGTTAAAGTAAGACTGGATAAATTGCAATACATTGGTAAAACGAATTGTAAATCCTTATTAGTTAACTTTATTTTTGTAAGTGAACTTTTTTGTTTTTTTTTGCAGCTCTGGATCAATTATATCCCTGATTAATTTAATTCAGTCTGGTTTTATTTGGGTTGCTTTGTTGTTTTGGTTTGTACTTCTGGTTCTTTTCTTTCAATCATGCATCATTAGGTTACAGCTTTATTGTTGATAATGTATGGATTGATTTATTTTGTGTGTGGCAACACTATGCTGGATATAGCTTACGGAATTTTGGAATGTTAATAAATCAGGTCAACTCAGTTGGTCTGATCACTTTTTATCTTGTCGTGTTGAGTCTAAATTGGGCTGGAGCAGGTCTCAAGTTCAATACAATTGGACTGAACCTGACCTAAGCTATACCTCTCCTTTATTTTTTTTTCCCAATATACAATTTCCTTCTTTGTTTATATACTGGTTGAAAATGATATGAAATAGAAGTTTATTATCAATTAAGTTTACCTAAAAATTTGTGGCTTAATAGATCCAACTTAGCTTGGTTAGTGTACACTCCTAATTGCGTTCTATTTGGTATGTACAGATACATAAGAATTTAGTTTTCAGGGAATGGTGTCTTTTAACTGTTAAAATGCTTCTTCCTATGAAAATGAGTGACTTGTTCTGAAATCACTCACTAGTTACATTAACCAAGCCAAACAATATTCTAGTATAACTTTAAATCATTGTTTTGTCCTTACCCTATTTTTATTTTTCATATTATTTCATTATTGCTTATCTGTGCTTTCATCTGATACTTTGTTTACTTTTAGAGATTGTGTATAAATGCGGGGAAGGATTTATCTTCTAAGAAATTTGCATTTGAAGATGAGAAGAGCCAGTATGCTGCAGCAAGTCGTTCATCACCTGCATCATCCGTTGATGAGATTCAACAAGAAATTTCAGTTTGTTACATATACCACACTTTTTGCGCACTAACTTGTTCTAAACAGGCTTGTTAAAAATTGTCAACCATCTAATTTTTCCTCATATGGGATGCTTAGTTCCTTAGCCTTTTGGATCTCTACTCATAAGTTCTTCTGCAAGGATTCATTGCTTGATAAGTAGAGGAACCAAAATGCTTTTTGGATCTATTATTTCCCCCCTTTGTCTCTGTTCTTATTCTGTGTGGCTTTACAATGAAACCTTATCCAATTATCCACATTTTTTTTTTCCTATTTCTCTCTTGAATGAACAATTTAAAACAAAAAGGAAAAATTTCTCAAAGTTTAATTAAAGGGGCCAACCCAGTTCGAGTCCCCACTTGATGAGGGTGCTGGGGAAGGGAATATACTAGGCAGCCTTACCCTTGCTTTTTTGATAATTAAAGTTTAATTATCAATTTTAAATTAAATTAATTTAATTTATTTTTTTTCCATAAAAATTGCACCTTTCTTCACCAAAGCTTGTTGTGGCATTTAGGTATTTTGAAGCCTTCATAATATAGATTAGTTAGTTTTTTATATGATAAAATTTTGTTATTGTTGGATACTAGGAAGTCCAACAGGAATTACAAAGAAAGAATGACTTGTTGCAAGAGTGTGAGACCAGGAAGCGCGAAGCAGCTGCAAAAGCTGATGATCTTAAAGTATCATTTGAAGAACTGTGTGGTATGATACTACTAGTTTCTTGTTCTAAGTCATCATGATTTTATGCATTTCTGTTTTTCTGTTTAGTAAAATTGATATATAACCTGCGTGGTTGCCTGGTATTTTGAACATGATAACAATGTAGCATCGGCACAAGAGGAGATTAGTGCCCTCGAGAAAGCAGAGAGTGAACTAATGCAGATTGAACGGGACATGCGCTCAGCAGAAGAGGTCTTCTTCCCCAAAGTCTTACTTGTCCATTTTGTTGTTCAAACTTTTGCTATTCTTTTATATTCCACCAAATATTTTTCTAATAATTACATATTTTTTTTATTTCACAGGAGAAGGCTCATTATGATGGTGTCATGCAACGCAAGGTCCTCCCAGATATCAAGGAGGCAGAGTCACACTATCTAGAGCTTAAGCAGCAGCGTGAGGTGCATTTAAACTCAATTGATTATTTTTTAATTAGGAAATTAAATTGTTGACCTAGTGTTGTCATAGGCGCTGAGGCAAGGTGCTGTTTGTCCCCAGCGCCTCCTGTACCAAGGGAGGCAAGCACATTTGGGATCCTTTTCACTGGAAAGGTGTGTGCCTTGGTGAAATCAGCATAGACAAGGCTTTAGTGGAATCTGCATAGAAAAGTAAAAAAGTGCAGCCCAAGCTAAACAAGTAGGAAACTTGATACTTTAAAATAGGAAGTCCAACCTGAATTCATTTGGTAATAGATATTATTTCAGTTATTTGTTATTTAGGTTGTCATTATTGAGGGTATTGACATATAACTCAAGATGGTTCAATATTTTTTATGATTATAGGGACTTATGACTTCTGATTGTTATGATGTTAGAACTTAAAATAATTTACATGTCAAAATTTGTTACAAACTTACATCTCTTTATTTTTGCTCATATAGCATTTTATTAGCATTTTTTTTTCCATTATAGACTTACATCTCGGGTTTGCTGCTTTTTTGCGCCTCTTGCCTAAGGTGTGTTTAGAGGCTGCTGTTTTAAGGGCACCTTTCAACTTCGACTACCATGTGTTGACCGCATGCCTCCCTCTTATATGCCTAAAACTTTTTAGGCTTCTAAGGATGGGATAATTTATTTTGCTGGATATGTAAGTCAAAACATTTTAGTGGGCCTTCTCCTATTGAGGTAAGGTTTTGTTATTTTAGAAGAAACAATTGTTAAATAAGTGCATTATGCCAAGGAAGGTAGATTATTTAAGAGCAGAAACACATCCAAGGTAGATTATTTAGTGGGCCTTCTCCTATCTCCCACCCAAATATCTTGATATCCAATGCAAAATCCATCACCTACTTGTGAAGAAACAAAATGCTCAAGATTATCATAGAACTATTTATGAGCCTTCACTTAACAATTTAAGCTTTTAAGTGGAAGTGCTTCCTGACATGGTGGTATTAGAGCCTCCTTGACTGATTGGTCAAGGGTTCAATCCCACCATTCCTTTTAGTAGAAACTTAGTTTGAGCATGAGAAATAGACCTTTGCTTTGTCGACACTTAAAACCTAATGGGCTATTGTATGATGAAGCATATTGATGATTATAATACAACTATTTGTAGGCCTTCACTTTACCGTTTAGTCCTAAAGACCGAGTTGAAATGGTTCTTGACACAAGGAAGGGAGTCATAACAGTGAGAAATATTTTTCATGGTATTTCATGAGAAGCATTGAATTCAACTTGGCCTTATTCTGATGTTGCTTACTTTATGTTATGTATTGCCTTATCAAAGAAGTCTCTTGAGGATCGTACTTGTCATTTACCAACCGAAGTTAAGGGTTTGTTTGGTATAAGGAAATGTTTTCTGTTTTTATTTTCTATTTTTATTTATGAAATTCTATTTTCATTTTTAAATTTTCAATATTTAAGAAATAAGTTTGTTTTATACAGTCAAAAAATCGTTTCTATTCATATTTAAATTATGTTAACTTGAATAAAGCTAATTTTTATATGCTTTTAAGTTTGATTATTACTAAATGATGATATTAACATGATTAAATAGTTCGTTTGTGTAAAGTTGCTAAATATCACAAATTTGTTTTTGGAAATACTGGAAACATCTTTTTGATGTTTCCTGTTTCAGCTTGTTTCAAGAAATATTTTTAGAAAACATTTTCAAAAAAACTGTACAAAACACATTTTCAGTTATATTTCCTGTTTTCAGTGAAAATGGAAACAGGAAACAAGGCAACCGAACAGACCCTAAGTTTTTTTAGCCACCAAATTTCCCAAAGTCATCCCTTTCTAACCTCAGATTGCTGCCTACTGGGGTAGAAAAAAGTTACAAAGAGGGATGGTAGACAAACAAGACTGAACAAGGGCAATGTAGTCATCCAAAGCAATTAAGTTTCCTTTCATTTATCTTAATGCTTTAAAACTTTAAGAATCACAACATCCCAAAAGGTAGTTTTTAGGTTTCCACCGTAATGGAATACTTCGATAAACGAGATCACTAAAGTAAAGAACCTGACATCGCACTAGGGATGATCAAGTGTGATCCATTCAAAGACATTCAATGAGTCCTGTCAATCTCCTTAGCCAAATTATTTTTATGCTTGTATATAGTCTAAGAAATCTGAAGAATAAAGGAAGGATTAGCAAAAGTTATATTTGTCCTCTTCCAACAAGAGAGTAATGTCATTGCAAACTGAAAATGTGAGACCAACAACTCATCTGTACCTATGGAAATACCTTCTATACATCCTCTATGAACAAGCCAGCAATGAAGGATTGAGGAAATTCCATTTGAATTTTCTGAAAATCCAACGTCAAGAGAAGGGTTCAGTGAAATTAAAAAAATATCATCTGGCTGGTTATACTGCATTCTTGGCCTTTTAGACATAAAATTTGCATGGAATAAAAAGTTTGTAAGTTGTTGATTTTGTAATTTGGTTGAAATTGCAGGAATACAATAGAAAGGCTTCTATAATTTGCTGCGAGGATGAACTTCAGTCCTTGGGAGATTGGGATGGAAGCACCCCAGAGCAGCTCAGTGCACAGTTAGAGAGACTAACTCAGAGACTTAAGCGTGAGAGCCAAAGGTAAGTCATTGTGATATAACTTAATATTCCCATGTTGCAATGGCCTGGAAAAAGCTTTTGACAATATAGCTTTGACTTATTTGCCTTTGTAGATATTCGGAATCAATTGATGATCTTAGGATGCTATATGAGAAAAAAGAACGGAAGATTATAAGAAAGCAGCAAGCTTACAAAGCCTATCGAGAGAAGTTGGATGTATGTGATTGATTGTTTTATTCTTATCATTATATGTTACTCATGGATAATCTAGTTGGCTCTTGTTTTGAAGCTTTGGAGTTCTGTAGGCTTTATTAATACGTAGTTGAATAAATTAATGCAATTTGATTTAATAATATATACCCTAGTTCCCAAAGATGGTTGCTTTTGGAAACTTGGATATCAACCTATGTTGCATAGGTGAAGGTACTGGTATGGGTGTTTGTACAGCTTTATATATTAAATAAACTAGAACATTTTTCAGTATATAACAATTTAAACAGCAAAAGGAGATCCTATATAATCATAGATACGCATGCATAAACAGTTTTTGTTTATTGGATTTTTTCTGTTGCTCAACAAATTTATACTTGTTAGTTGTCTACCACTCATCAATCAGGTCACATCTATTTTTCTTACACTTTTCTGGCTAATTTTTGAGCTTTTCTAGTCATGAAGCTTACTAGTTTTGAGAGGCAAAAGTGCCATAAAGTTCCCAGGCATTGTGCAGTTGCTGGTTTGTGGTGTCTTTGGTTAGAACTAAATGCTAGTCTTCCATCAGCAATTCCTTCTACTGCATCTTTTGGAAGATTATTTTTATGTCCTGTATACGCATTTCTAGAAATGGCTTTTTTAAGGGGTGTCTCTTATGGATTGTGGTAGGGATTGGAAGGCTCTTCGGAATTAGAGCCTGAGTTGTTTTATTGTTTCATCTTTTTTCTTGGGGAGGATTTCCTGGCCTTTGTCATCTACGGTTGTGTTTTCTCTTTTATCATCTAAGGATATTACTCATTCATGATGCACTACTTGTGTTCTTTATTATGCAATTTATTCTTTTGTAATCAATTTCGATTTCCACTTCAGCCCTAATAAATCTCCTTTTATCAAAATGTTTTAATCATTTTTTGTAGGCTTGCCAAAGAGCCTTGGATTTACGAAGGAACAAGTTTCGCAGAAATGCAACTCTTTTGAGGCGTTTGTTGTCTTGGAAGTATGGGTTTTTCTTTACCATAGATTATTCTTTGCTGTTTGTTACTTTTTTGCTGTTGCAATGGTACTATATTATATTCTTAGTTAATAAAATTATTCTGTTGAGTAGATTTAATGAACATCTGGGAAAGAAGGGGTGTAGTGGAAGTATCAAAGTAGATTATGAAGAAAAAACACTTACTATCAAGGTAAGCTGTTTGTCTGATACTGATTTCTTTTACCCTTTCTATGTAAAAGATTGAGGGTTCATTCTGATTGCTTCTTCACTTTGGTTCATATCTAAACTGATGCCATTACTTCATTCATTTATATATATATATATATATATAAATTTTGTACCTTTTGTTTATAGGTGCAGATGCCTCAAGATGCATCAGGGTCCACCGTTCAAGACACTCGAGGGCTTTCAGGTTAATTTCTGGCATTTATTTATGTTATAATTTGATTACCATGCCTACCTCAGTCAATATAAAGCAGCAGCTGCAGTGTTTTATTTTATGAATGATGCTTGTGGATTAACCATGAATAACAATATATTCTCTGTTCACATTTCATTTATTAGGTTAAGATATTTTTTATTTATTTAGCTTGAAACTGATTGACGTTGAATCACCTTGATGGTGCATTTTTTTAAAAAATTATCTAGGGTATATATACTATTTAGTTTATTGCTTGATTACTATCTCACAGGCTTACATGTTGGATTGTTCCCCCTTTCACAAGCTTTACTTAAATTCACAAGCTTGACAGCTAAAGTTTCCAAACTCAATTTACTTATGACTAATTTGCCATTAGTTGTATCTTTTAGCCCTTTGAAATTCATGATGTTTTCCTTTGGGTGATGTGCTAATGAATAAAAGAGAATGTAATCACCTTTGAGTAACTTCCTAAACGATAAATTTCTTGCAGCTCATAGTTTACACTCTATCTTATAGAGGCTGTTGTATACTGAAGAAAAATAATTTTGTACATAAAATAGTATTTCTTAAGATCAATGTAATATATGACTGTTAAGTAGCGTAAAATCAATTATTTTAGTTAACACATTTAATGAACAAGTAGGTAGTTAGTGTTGATCAGTTGGTCATTTACAATCTAAATATATACTAAGCCATATGATGCAGGGGAGGAATGGCATCTTTGTTTGGATGAATGTTGCTCTGTGCCTTTATATTTAGTATCAATTACTTAAAACGATTGTTCTTTCACTTAAGCTTTTAATCAATGATAGCAAGTATATATGCCACTGGTATCTGATTTGATGTTATTTGTACTTTCTCTTATGCTGATAATCAGGCGGGGAGCGTTCTTTTTCAACATTATGCTTTACACTTGCCCTTCATGATTTGACAGAATCCCCTTTCAGGGCAATGGATGAATTTGATGTTTTTATGGTATGATTATGGGTTTGTCCTTTTGTAGTTTTAGCCTTTAGAACAATTGGCATTGCAAATTCTTCAAAACTTGTACGTTTCTTTCTATTCATCATCAGGATGCAGTCAGTCGGAAGATCAGCTTGGATACTCTTGTGGATTTTGCTGTGGATCAAGGATCCCAATGGATATTTATTACGCCCCATGACATAAGGTACCGGATTTCAAGTTGCCTTGGTTATTGTTAAGTTTATATCGGCTGCATCCCCTCACACTATTTCTTGGTTTATTTACATATTATATATATTATTTTTGTATTTATAATGTCTTTTTTTAAGTTAGTTTGTTATGGCATGAGATGAAATGCTTACTCATATTGACTAGATTAATTCACAGACTTTAAAATGTAGCAAAGCACTTTTTTGAACTTTAGATTGAGTTAAAAAAAATGTTAAATGAATCTCAATTGAAGTTTAAACTAATAGCAAGAGGCTTTTCTTGCTTCAACAATCTTCATGGAAATAGGTTTTAGTTCAATTTTTCAGTGCAGTTCAGGGAGGTGTTCTGTTTTATATAAACTTTCATTAGTTAATGTTGTAATTATGAAGTTAAAAACACAGTTTCTCCTTTAATTTTCTTTTCCCTCCCCTCTCTTTATATTTCTTTTAATTCAAACATACTCTGGAGCTGAATTGAGTTGTGCATTAATGCAATTTGAAACAAATACTAAGAAGTTAGCCACTTCTAACACCACTTGCAGAAACAACCCTGCATTGGAATCTAAGCATTTTTATCACTATGGTTACAATTTCTAATGACTTTAGTTCGTTGAATATCCAAAAATGATGAATTTTACTGCAATAATGTTTCTAATATTTCCCCTACACAATGCAGTGTGGTTAAGCAAGGAAACAAGATAAAGAAGCAACAGATGGCAGCTCCCCGTTCATGATCAGAATCTGTAAATTGTTTATATAATTATATGTTAATCAAATGTGTTTTCAGTAGTGCTATGCCTACATTCATCATTTGCAGGTATAATTGTGCTGACCATAGTTTTTGTACAGTGATAGATGATCCAAAATTTAGAGCCTTCTCCCGTTTGATTTTACTTCAAAATCAATGTTAGTTATGTACACGTTGTGGGGAGAAAACTTCAGATGCTTTTCTTACACAGCAGTGAGAAATTCATGAAAACTTTTTATAGTAGTGTAAGGAACTCTTGAGAACCTATTAAAGTAATCTAAGGGATTGGTGAAAACCAATTACTTGTTACTATTTCATGCAAATCTATACAAATAGTGTAAGGGATTTATGAAGAATTATTGAAGTAGCGTAAGGAATACTTGAAAACATGTCAAAGTAGTGCAAGGAATTAATGAAAAATGCTGTTTTGGACTTTTGGGAAGCTCAGGAAATTTCCAATATGGATTCAAAGTGTCACAATCCACCTAAGGTTGGTTAAGAATTCCCGAAATTTCCAATATGGATTCAAATTGTTCATCTTAAAAGATTATCTATCTTTAGAAGTTTATTAGATATTGAACAAGTCTTATAATAATTTTGTGTGCAATATTAAATGTTGAGACATAATTATGTTGTTATTTAAATGTAAGGATTTGATTACAAATTTATAAGATGAAAGTATAGAGACTTAATTATAAAAATAAAAATACAATGACTTAATTAAAAATTGATGTATTATCTAGGAAGCATGGACAATGGTACGGATACGGGACACGACACGGATACGCTAGATTCTTAAAATTATACGACACGACATGATATATATTTAGATATAAAAATAATTAAAAATTCATAAATCTTTATAAAAATTTAAAAATTACAATGTCTATTCATAATATAAGTCATATGTAATATTATTTTCTATTGTTTGCCATGATAAAGTCACAAAAAATTAATTTTATATTCTGAAACTTATGAATATGTGTCGTGTGGGTGTTGTACGGGTGTCGCACACGGACACGTGTCTGACATGGCGACACGCTATCAAAATGAAGTGTCCATGCTTCATAGTGTATTATATTAGGTGCTACGGGTTAATTAAACCATATAAATATTAAAAATAAGGTAGACTTGTTTCTACCAGTGTTGTCAGAACCGAACCGGATAGAGACTCGGACAAGCATTCGGTTCACGGTTTGATTGGTTCAATCGGTTGAACCATCGGTCGGACCGGATGACTCAATAAATAATTATTTTTAATATATTAAATATAAATACTATATATTTTTTGTTTGTGGTTTAAGAGATGCATTTAATTTATTACTAAATACATTTCTTCATCTAAATAATATAATTTTTCTCTCCACTACTAAAGATTATAGATTAAATGCAATTTTTCAAGCAAGTGAATGGACTTGATGCATCTTAAACAAGATCTAATAAGTCATAAATTCATAATAATTAATTAAATTCAATATTTCGACCATCAAATTTCAAGTTCAACACAAAATAGAGGAAGTGGACCAAATAAAAGAATGAATAGAGAGCATAAGAAAAAAAAAAAGCTGGACCACCGGTTCGGTCCAACGTTTGGACTCGTTTTGCCGGTTTTGTTCGGTTAAAACCGGTTCAATCCGGTCCAACTGACAATTTGATTATTTTGGTCGAACTAACTCGTTTTCACATTCGGTTAGCGGTCAGACCGGTTGGACCGTCCGATCCAATTCTGACAACACTGGTTTCTACTTCTAAACTCTCAATCTTATGCCTAGTTAATTTAAATTAATTTTTGTTACCAAACAAATTTAAATTAAGTTTTTGTTTTTGGTCAAGTAATTCAAATTAAGTTGTGTGGGCTGAAATAAATCCGTTAATAGAATTGGTTCGGTTTTTGTTTCCTGTATAATACTATAATGCTAACTACACTTGGGCTTAGCCCAATACAGGTATCTAGACCACACTGTCCAGAAACCATTTCCTTTTTTCTGGTAAAAAAAGAAAATTCCTTCACTACTTCATCCTTTGGACCTTTTGACATGTTCTTATTCATTTAAATTCAATTAATAATATTTTAAAATTATTGATTTGAGGGTAAGTAATTACTAATTAGCAACTTGTTTCTTCCCTTTTCCTAGTTTATTGAACTCTTCTTATCTAATTAGTAATTATCATAAAAACAATATATTTAGTTAAATATATATGATAATTATTTTAAATTTGCT
>QANZ01045625.1:69217-93534 GCA_003254925.1 Chamaecrista fasciculata | reverse complement strand
TTCGATTTTTCTGGGTTCGTTTTCGTTGTCTTCTTCATCAATTTTCTTGTGTTGATTTGTTGTGTTTCTGTGTTCTTAGCATCCTCTTCCCGCTGTGTGTGGCTGCCGGAGTGAAAATGAAAGAGGGAGAGAGGATTTCGAGTTGAACCAGGGACCATTTTGTGGAAGATGATGAACAGTTGGGACCAAATTGTAATTTGAACAGGGACCTGGTTGCAAGGGAGAAAAGCACCGTATATAAAAATAACATGCACCGTTATTTTTAACCGAGAAAAGCACCTAGACCCCATTTTGCAAACGGCGTAAACCACAGGCCCCAATATGAAACTTTTCAAACCACATGTACCCTACTTGAAATGGGGCCAAACCACAGGACCCTAAATTGTAATTTACCCTTAATTTAAATTAGAAAAAAATACTTCTTCAACAATAAAAGTTATTTGTTTAAAAAATAGCCAAATTAACCAAGCTTGGTTGGTCTAGTGGTCGAGCTCATTAGATCGCTTAAGCAAGTGTGGAAAGTTTGAATCTCGCATTGTGTATGCAGCAACCAATTGGGCAGCAGCAACCTTAAATTGAGCATAGATCCGCGGAGGATTAATGCTTGGCTTAGCCAAATTAAACGCATCCTTAATTATTGGTACATTGTTTATTAGGTTTTAATCCTTAATTATTGGTACATTGTTTATTAGGTTTAGCAAAACTTAGTGTAAAATTAGCTTTCGTTAATTCTTAATAACTTAAATTAATTAAAAGATTAAAATAATTAATCAAAAATGTACTAATTTTTAGGACACTTTGTATTATTTCCATTTTTTGTTACTAAATTAAAAAATATCCATAAATCATTAATCTATTCCTAGTGTATTACTCCCTCTGATTCACAATAACTGCCTTAGTTTTGGAGATTTCTATATATCAAAATATTTGATGTTTTACAAAATTAAGAAACCATTAATTATTTTTTTACAATTTTATCCCTACCTATTCTCTCTTAATAGTAAATATCCTTTGAAAATAGAAAAGAACAAATAAGGGTAACATAGTCTTTTTATCTTATATTTTTTTAAGTTTAAGGTGAACTAATCATTTTCTTGATCTGTGCGCATTCACCAAATTATGACAGATATTGTGAACCAGAGGGAGTAGCTTTATGATACAAAGATACAATAATTACTCTTAAAATCAGCTTAATAAAATTATAATTAGTGTCAATTCCAAACTATAAAGTATAAACTATCAATAATGTATATATATGGTGCACATTGATTCTATTATTGATGTGTACATATAATAATGGCAGCATTACATATATAAGAAATTTGGACCCTTTTGACTGTTAGCTTTAGTTTTCAGTTTACCATACATTAAGGCATTATTTCAGCACCTTTGTCAAAAGTTTAAGCCTTTGAAATTGAAAATATGTGTTCTACATCTAATTCATTCCTTAGATCATGGTAGCCCTACCAATTTTTCAATGACGAAATACGATTTTTCTTTATTTTATATACAGAAAAAGTATATAAAAGCTTTTTTAAAACATATATATTTGTATGAGTTCTGTTTAATTTGTTAAGTAGCTATAAAAGTGAGATACTCCCTTTGAAAGAAATTGGATATGCCCGCCTTTATGATGGCAATAATTAATTACTTTTAGTTTAGTATTTATTATTCTTCTCTCTTTCTTGTATATTAATGAGATTTTTTAATATTGAAAACTAAAGCATACAAAATAGTTGTTATAAAGCATGCATATACGTTATTGTCATGATAATGAATATTCTAAAATTATGATCCGGAAAATCTCTTATTTGTTCATATTTCTAGTATTTCTTCATTCCTTTTAATTCTTGTTCTCTTTTTATCATGTTAGGTATGCTTACGCTTTTCTAATTGAATAATGTAGGCCCACATGGCCACATGCTACAGGTTTTTTTCCCCTTCAAACATCAAAAACAAAAGTAAAATTATGAATTCAAATTTGAATATTTGCATAGAAGTATGTTTCAATTTAATGTTGGACAATATTTTGAACATAAATAAGGCTTCTAATAATAGTTGTTGAGGAATCTAAATAAATAAATAAACAATAGTACTAATTATTAATAGGGAGTGTAATAGAGAATGTATACTGATGAGGTGTATAGGTGAGGTGTCCAGTTTGTTAGGATATTCTCTTGGTTTTGGACAGCTGTCCATTTATTTATTATTTGTATTATATTTTCCTTCTCAGTTTGTTAGGGTTGCAGATATCCATTGAGTCTGTATATATAGGAATACTATTCATTTAATAAAGCAAGCCAATCATTATATTCATTCTCCTTTATGGTATCAGGAGCCAACGATCAAATGGCCTCTCTTGCAGATTCGTCTTCGTCATCCCTCAGCTCTGGTGTTGTCACTCTCACCAGTTCTAAATTCGACCCTCATCTAGTGTCGATTAAGCTNGTATGCAGACACCGGAGCCTCCAATCATCTCACCTCAAACCTGAGTGCTTTAGGAGGTCCAGCTGAGTATCATGGCACTGAGCAAGTTCATCTTGCTAATGGTTCAGGTAGAGCTGTCAAAATGGGTTCCAACCCGTGGGTTGGACCCGTTTAACCCGCAAAAATGGTGAGCCGGGTTGATGCAATCCTGGCTCACCAATAATTTTAACCCGTGTGGGTTGGCTCACCTAACCCGCGAGCCATGGTGAGCCAAACCGGCGAGTTGGTGGGTTGGCTCACCAACCCACCATGTAAAAAAAAATTAATTCTAAAATTAAAAAACTAATAACTTAATTTCATTTTAAGCCTTCCACTAACCCAAATTACTCTTGACATCTCACTTTTTATATTCACTCACAAAAAGTCACAATAACTCATAGTTGCCCACTCTCTCACTCTCTCTCTCTCTCTCACTTTGCTTCTGCATTTTAAGAATTGGCCTTGACTTTTGTATTGCAATTTGTAATATTTAATGAATTAAATAGGTCTCAGGCCAAAAACACAATAGGTTGGAACGAAAATTAGCATGTGTGGAGTTTTCCATGTATTTTACAACACTTCAAGAACAATGCCAAGAGTTAGATTTGTTTGAATTTTTTTTGTAAAAAAAAAACAGGTTGGGAAAAATGTACATTGAATTTAAAAAAAAATTTAAATTTTGGTGGGTTAAGTGAGCCAACCCGGCTCACCAAGATGGTGAGCCGGGTTGGCATAATCCTGGCTCACCAGAAATTCTAGCCCGCGTGAGCCGTAACCCGTGGTGGGCCAACCCGTGTGAGCCGGGTTGACCCACTTTGACAGCTCTAGGTTCAGGTATAAATATTTCACATGTGGGTTGTGCTAAGGTGCATCTGTCCTCTCATTCCAATCCCTTATTTCTTCGTTCTCTTTTGCATGTTCCCTTAGCCAAGAAAAATCTAATGAGTGTTTCTCAATTTGCTCTTGACAATAATGTCTTTTTTTAGTTTCATCCTCACTATTGTCTTGTTAAATGTCAGGCTACTCGGAAGATTTTACTCAGGGGAGTTGTTAAAGATGGATTATATATGTTTGACAATCTCAGTGTTCAACCTTCTTCTACTGCTGTCTCTTTTCCACCTTCCATGGCTGCTTCCAAACATGCTTTGTCTACTACTTTACAGTCTAGGCAGTGTCCACAGTCTGTTTTTACCTTATGGCATTGTAGACTAGGCCATTGTTCTCCTATGGTTGTAAATTCAGTTTTAAAAGCATGTAATCTACCTCAGTTAAATAAATCTCATCAACCATTTTGTTCTTCGTGTTGTTTGGGCAAGTTACATAAACTGCCCTTTTCTGATTCTTTGCATCAATGCTCTGCACCACTTGAACTCATACACTCTGATGTTTGGGGCCCAGCCTCAATTTCTTCTTCAAATGGATTTTCTTATTATGTGCACTTTGTTGATCATTATACTCGTTTCACTTGGATCTATTTTCTGAAACGCAAGTCTGATGTTGCTAGTGCTTTCATTGAGTTTAAAACATTAGTTGAAAATCAATTTAATCTTAAAATTAAAGCTTTTCAATCCGATGGTGGTGGTGAATTCATGGCTTTGAGTACTTTTCTGAGTCAAAATGGCATTAAACACAGAATTTCTTGTCCACACACTCCTGAGCAAAATGGATTGGCTGAAAGAAAACATAGGCACATTGTAGATATGGGTCTCACTCTACTTGCTAATTCATCCATGCCTATGAAGTTTTGGGATGAGGCATTTTCCACTGCTGTGTTTCTTATAAACAGGCTCCCTACACCAGTCCTTGATTTACAGTCTCCGTTTGAGAAATTATTTCACATGAAACCTGATTACTCCTTGTTAAGAACCTTTGGTTGTTGTTGTTTTCCTAATCTCAAACCTTATAACACTTCTAAGTTACAATTTCGCTCTCAAAAGTGCACTTTCATCGGTTATAGTCCAAAGCATAAGGGGTATAAGTGCCTTGCTGCTAGTGGTCGAATTTATATCTCAAGGGATGTTTTGTTTGATGAGGGTCATTTTCCTTTCTCATCTTCTTCTACAATGTCACAATCCACAGTTGTTACATTGCCTTCTTCTTCATCTTCTCATTCTGCACCTTCACCACCCATGTGTGTTTTACCTGTTACTATTAACAATGTGGCTTCCAGTTCTGATGATGTGCAGGTACCTACTGATAGTGCTTCTTCTCCAGCTGTTGTACATGATTCTTCATCATCACCATCCACTACTTCATCAGGTTCTTCTTCTCCCCAACATTTACTGGCCAACTCTGATAATTCTCCACCTTCATCATCTAGTTCTTCTACTAGACACATGCTGCCTGCACCATCTTCTATTTCTCCAGCTGCTGTCATGAATACACATCCCATGCTGACTCGAGGCAAGCATGGCATTCGCAAACCTAAGGTGTTTTTGACTACTGTGGAACCTCACTCTGTGTTTGAAGCATTAAAGAGTGCGCATTGGAAGTCTGCTATGCAGGATGAGTACAATGCTTTACTTAAAAACAATACTTGGTCAATTGTTCCATTGCCTCCTGGTAAGAGACCTCTTGGATGCAAATGGGTTTTTAAACTCAAAGAGAATGCAGATGGCACCATTAACAGATATAAGGCCAGATTAGTGGCCAAGGGGTTTCTTCAACAACCAGGATTTGAATTTAATGAGACATTTAGCCCCGTAGTTAAACCTGTTACTGTTAGAGTGGTTCTTACCATAGCATTGTCTCAAAAGTGGCCAATCAAGCAATTAGATGTTAATAATGCCTTTCTCAATGGCATTATTAATGAGGATATTTACATGGTACAACCTCCTGGCTTTGAGAAGGGCTCTTCTACTATGGTGTGCAAGCTGCATAAGTCTCTTTATGGACTTAGACAGGCGCCAAGAGCATGGTTTACCAAATTGGCTTCTACTCTACATCAGTTTGGTTTTGTGCATGCCAAATGTGATCATTCTCTTTTTATCAAAAGTGCAGCAGGCTCATTTTTGTATGTATTGGTCTATGTTGACGATATTATTGTCACGGGGAGCAATCCAATTGAAGTGCAGAATTTAATTACTTGCCTTAACCAACAGTTTGCTTTGAAAGACATGGGGGATCTTCATTATTTCTTAGGAATTCAAGTGCAGCAGACATCCTCTCATGGTCTTCTTTTGTCACAAACGAAGTATATTACTGACTTGCTTAAAAGGGTGCATATGCTAGAAGCAAAACCACAGTCTACTCCTATGGTCGCTGGTACTAAATTGCTTAGTTCAGGTACAGATTTATTTGATGATGCTCCCTTATATAGATCAACTGTTGGTGCTTTACAGTATGTGTGTGTTACTAGACCTGAGCTAGCTTTTTCAGTCAATAAAGTGAGTCAGTTTATGCATCAACCTTTGGTAGAACACTGGCAAGCAGTAAAAAGGATCCTCCGATACTTGCAAGGCACCAAACACATGGGTCTTCACTTGCAGCATTGTCATCATCCTCGATTAAAAGCTTTGTGTGATGCGGATTGGGCCTCTGATCCCATTGATAGGAGGTCTACTTCTGGTTTTTGCATTTACTTTGGTCCTAATTTGGTGTCTTGGAGCTCAAAAAAACAACCTGTTGTGTCTAGGTCCTCTACTGAGGCAGAATATAGATCATTAGCTTTGACAGTTGCTGAGTTAATGTGGTTGAAATCCCTTCTTTATGAGCTGAAGTTTTCTATGAGCAGAGAACCTCCTGTGGTGTACTGTGACAATTTAAGCACAGTACTTATGTCAGCCAACCCTGTTCTTCACTCACGTACTAAACATATTGAGCTTGACCTTTATTTTGTCAGAGAAAAGATCAGTCAAGGAGCAGTAGCAGTTACACATATTTCAGCCAAGGACCAAATTGCCGATGCTCTTACAAAGCCTCTCCCCAAGTCACGTTTCTTGCTTATGAGAGATCAGCTCAGAGTTAGAAGTCTGCCCCTCAGTTTAAAAGGGGAGTAATAGGGAGTGTAATAGAGAATGTATACTGATGAGGTGTATAGGTGAGGTGTCCAGTTTGTTAGGATATTCTCTTGGTTTTGGACAGCTGTCCATTTATTTATTATTTGTATTATATTTTCCTTCTCAGTTTGTTAGGGTTGCAGATATCCATTGAGTATGTATATATAGGAATACTATTCATTTAATAAAGCAAGCCAATCATTATATTCATTCTCCTTTAATGTGTTTCCCATTTCTCCAGGGAACCCGATACTATTCATCCATCAATTTCATCTTCCAATCTTTCCATCTTATTTTTCTATTCCTAACAGTTGGCCAATTTAGATCACATGTTTTTTATTTAGACTTCATCCCGAAATGAGTCCATAATTTTCTTAGTAGGGAATGGTCAAGTTCATCAGCACCACAAAGCTAAATTTAGATTTTTGTGTCTTTATTCTAATACTGGTTTTTATATTATTGGTGCTTGTTTTGTTTCTTTTTATTCAATATATAAAGAAATGATGAAGAAACCATGAAATTTGAAAATGCATTACATTCAATTGCTCCATGTAAAGTTGATTGATGACTTGGACTATTTTAGTTTCTAGTTTCTACTCATTTGACCATTGGTCCACCATTAGTAACTTTTTGTTTTTTTTTTAATTTGGATGAAGAATTTTACCTCTTTAAAGTTGATTTATTTATCTTTATTTTAAATTTTTCCTATGAAATTATTTCTATTTCAGAATATTTACAGGAAGTATGGCTAGAACAAAAAGAACAAGAGATGGCTCAAGTATATCCCAAGTCTAAACGAAAACTTAAATGTAGATCCAATGGGAACTTACTTTTGAGTTTCCTCCTGTATGCATGTTATCTTGCTTAATGTGAAATTTGATGGAATTAAATTCAAGCCTATATTTTTGACCTTGGAGAGGATTAAGATTAAGCCCTCAATTTTTGACCTTAGAGATTATGGTGATTGCAAGCTAGCTTATCTTGCCAACTAATGAGCCCACAATCTTAGACCTTGAACATTGATCACACCCGTCGTTAGGTGGCCAAAAATACCGGAATTAAATGCACTATAGTGGTGCAATCCGAGTCGATCTCTCGAGGAACTCTTTTGCAAAGTTTAAATGCAAACGATACCAAGTTATCACTAATCGGGTGAAAGCGAAGGAAATTTGTTCTTTGATTGTTTGTCTATGACCTAAAACAATAATTAAATAAAGTAATAATATTCTTGGGGTTTTTGATTGAAAGACCGAATTGAAAGACAATAACGATGAATTAATGGATTAAGCAAGTTGAGAGAGTACCCGACAGAGCAATTGGATCAAGCAATCATCACTACTAAAGATAAATGGAGCTTCTCACACAAATCATCCTAAGGTAGTCACTAATAACTCAATGACCTATGTTAACAATATTATCATGAAAATACCTTAAACAAGATAAATCATAACAAGAACTGAAAACCTTCATTCAATTGATGATAAAGAAGATCAAGAAACATAATCTTTATAACAAATACCATTGTCAAAGCTATATACCTATAATTATAACCAAACTAGCATTCACTCAAAGGGTTACAATTAAGTTATAATTAAAGAAATAAAACCAAGTTCTTAATCAAGAATCAGAATTCACAAACAGTTCTCAGGTCCAACTAGAAATCAAGAACAATAAAGTAAAATCCTAATTCTAGTGTGAGAAAAACTCTCTAATGGTGAAACCCTAGTTCATGCTTTACTCCAATGCTCCTCCTGGTATGAGTGTTTAGCCGCTCATGGTTGACAGATGAACAACTTCAGAATTGGCTGCCATGATCCCAAGAAAAGCTTCACACGATAAGAATATCGGATCACCGAGATACGGAATATGTAAAACTCTCTCTCAGCAAGTGTCTCGCCTCCAACTGACCTCCAGACCCCTCATATATGTAAATTTCGGCTTATTCCAAGAAAATCTAGGTCAGAATCATCAAAATCGGGCTTGGGCCTAACTAATTATAAGTTATCGCAAACCCGCCGCGGGACCCACCGCGACTATGCATGGCGGCGGTTTTCGCGGCAAGATTTCCAGAGAGACCCGCCGCGGCCTTGCCCGCGGTGGTTTCCACAGCGGTTTTTCCTGCAACTTTGATTCTTCTCGGTTTGGTCCTTGACTCGTCTCCAAGCATCCCTAAGCCTTCCTTGAAGTATTTCAACATTTTGGACTTCATCAAAACCTATCAAGAACATCGAGAAACTAAGTGAATTCTCAGGATAAAGAGGATTAATCAAATAATAAAGATTAAACCCGAGAAAACCACTCCATTACTCACAAAATAGTCCAAATAATCCTCAAACCTCAAGGCATCATATTTCATCATAAAGGGACATAAAGGCATGCAAATGAATCCCAAATGAATATAAAATGTCACTAAAATATATGATGAAATATGGTCAGATCAAACATTCATGAACCATTTGAATCCGGTGATCAAATTGAACTTGATCATGCTAGCCGCCACCTCCTCTTCTAATGACATTTGATCAAGTTGATAATTAAATATAATTATCTATTGCCTTTATAAGAGAAGGGACGTTTGGAGCATGGAGGTGTGGAATTGGTATCCACCCATTTGGTGGTCATGGGGTGTGTGTAGGCATGCATCCTTTTGGGTGGTTTTGGGGCACCAATTTGTGATTTGTGGTGCATCAATTTAGGATGCTTTGTGTGCATCAATTTAGCAATTCATGGGTATTGAGTTGTGTTTGTGAGTAGTGTTTTGTGTGAGGCTATTTTGTATATTTGATACACTTTTGTGTGAGATATTGTGAGATATCTTTGGGTGTATTTGGGATTTGGGATATGTGAGTGTGAAGTCACTTTGTATACTCTATTTCTTATTACTGAGATATTGTTGGCCATCTTTGACTGTGGATGTAGGCTTAAGCCGAACCACGCTAAATTTCTCATGTCTACTATTTTATTTTGTTTCATTGGAACAATTATTTCCAACAAGTGGGTATCAGAGCATTTTGGGCCCGCGCCAACACGTGGTATCTGAGTTTTAGGGACCTAACACTTAATACCTTCATAACAATGGCTCAAGTATATCCTAAGTCTAAACTTAAATTTCATGCTCAGCTCCTTGTAAAATTTCATCTATGATGATAGAAGGAAGAAAAATTTCAGAGTGTATGTTTGAAAAAAAGAGATTTGAAGTAAATGATAAAAATATAATCCAACTTATATTTACATACCAAAATAACAAGGACTAAATGTTTAACTCATCCAAATATAAGAGCCAATTTAAACAAAATGAAACTATAGGGACCATATTCAAAATTGAGGCAAATTACAGGGACCAAATGATTAATTTTTCAAATAAAAAAAGATCAAAGTGCAAATTTGGTCTCATATCTTTTGCTCAGTTCCCAATTTAGTCCGGTATGTTACATTTTTTGTCCTATATTTTTTGTTTAGGTCCTAATTTGGTCCTATATATTTTTTTTTTGTAGATTTAGTCTCATACCTTTGGGTTAGATGTAGAATTAGTTTCATATCTTTGAATCAAATGCAAAATTGATCCAATATTTTTTGGTCAAGTGGAACTAAGGATGGAGCCTTTTAGAAAAGATAGGGGACTCTTATATTGAAATACTTTGTTGGATGGATGCTACTGAACTTGTATAGTTGGCAAAACAAATGTCGCCACTGAGAGTCCTCACTGTAGTGATGATATATACTGCAAAACAATAAATGTTAAAAAATAAACTACAAAACTCACCACTAAATGTACTCCCAATACCTCCACTATAGTCACTTTTGGCGGCCATTGATACATTGTGTTAGAAAATAAGATAGTNGGACAGAAATATATTCAGAAGTTGCAGATTAGTCCCTGTGTTTGATAAAAGATAACAGATGTTGCAATATAGTCCAAACACATAGTTAAACAAAATTTTTGCAAATTATCAAAAACATAAATAATTAATTATATCAAAATTTAGTCCAACACATTGTTTGTGGATGTGCCTAGTTGAAAACAGTAGCTACAGAATATGATGAAAAGAGAGAAGCATGATTTTGTGTAAGAGATGAATCCCATTGCTCTGAGATGTAAAATTGTTGTTGCCAATGCAATGAATTTTTCTGCCCTTTTTTATTGAATTTTTTTTCTTCAGGGATACAGTTTTACTTCACTGTCAATGCACTTCTGCCTTATCATATAAGTTGGCCAATCAAGTCTTTTTAATTAAATACGTATGCCTCCCTGTTATATATAGTTGGTGCTATATATAAATGGGTACTTTTAGTCTTATACTATGTGGTATAGTTCTTATACTCATCATTATATTTGCATGTTTGCTTTTATCATATTAATCAAACTGATATTTCTTTCAAGGTAAATGAAGAAATAGTAACAGAAAAGAAAGCGATGAAATATGAAAGGGCCATATATTCAACTGTGCCATTTAATGTTGATAACTTTACTAAATAGACAGAATAGAAGAACAGGGCTATCTTTCTTGAGACTTTTCTTTCAAGTGTACTAATTTCCTGAGAGTGAATGGACTTCAGCCTTATCAATTAGAGTGAATGAGCTCACTTAAAAATATGTCCAAAACAATCTGATTACTTGACTCGCAAGTTAAGCAAGTTGTGTGTTTAAATCACTTCTTTTATTTATTTTTTCAATTAAGTAAAGCTAAATTTTAAATTTTTAACTTACAGAATTTACTTTTATAGTTTTATTGACAAGGCTTTGATTTTCTAATCCACATGGGTTGAATTTTCGATACTTACATACCATAAATAGTATCTAATATTACCTTCAATAGTCTTTTAAGACTATCTAATTTGATTTTGGAAAAACATCACAAAATCTAAAATATTATGTTTAATTCTTTTGTAAAATTTTGAGGGTGTGAGAGTCATATTAAATATAAGTCTATTCTATATTTTCACTTTTTTCGATATATTCTTTGATATATCTGAACCACTACTATAAAAAAATTCTTTAGAAGAGTACTACTAGTGAACTAATAATAAAATTTAGAGTAAATTACACTTTGGTACCTTATTCTATGGACCGATTTCACTTTGGTACCCTGTTTTTTACACCGTTAACATTTTGGTACCCTGTTCTTTCAAAAGTGACATTTTTGGTACCCTAATTACATCATTGGGAAGACATATGGAAGGTAAAACTTCCATTCTCCTCCCTTCATTTCTACTTTAATCACTTCCCTTACATTCCCCTCTTAATTCCCAAACATACCCTTTGTAGCAGTTTGGTATTGTAGCTATCTCCCTTGTAAGTCTGTCATACTGACACTATTATTGGAGAATGCTATATTTTCCCGGAAAGAAATTGACCTCAGCATGCTCTGACACTGGATGAATGCAGGTTTTCCAGGGGGAGGAAGGTTTTGAATCTCACTACACAGCATAGAAACCACAGTGCTCATATTGGGTCTCTCTCTTGCAACCTCTTGCACACACAGAAGTCCTATGTGTATGCACCTCAAAATATCCTTCTCCAGGTTTGAATCAAATATTTTAGGATCTATTAATGCTATCACATTCTCTTCATTCCATAGTTTCCATGCCTAAATTAAAAGGAAGAAAAAAAAAAGGAGGCATGAGTATCAGCATTAGAGGCTTGAAACTTAAACTTATATTGGCAACAAATAATGGATCCTAGGCCAATAATTTTCGAGACTTACAAATCCTAATAGGCTGAGAGAATACTCATTGTTATAGAAGCTAGAGTTTCTTCTTCCGCTAACAATCTCTAGTAGTAAAACTCCAAAGCTGAATACATCAGATTTCTCGGAAAATAACCCTTCCATAGCATATTCTGGAGACATATATCCACTGCATTTTTAAAACAAGACAATCAATTCTTAAAGCTTGAGAAAAATGAATATGTCCATCTTCATTTATTAAGTTAATTGTTCAGTATTTGGTTCTTATATATATTAATTATGTTGTTGAGTAGTTGAATATTGAATGTATTAGGTGGTTGAGACAACATTGTATGAATATGTCCATCTTCATTTATTATGACACAAGGGAATTAATACTTACTATGTTCCAACAATTCTTCTAGTATTAGCTTGATCTTCACTCTGTCCAAATATTCGAGCCATACCAAAATCCGATATTTTTGGAGTCATATTCTCATCTAGCAAGATATTACTTGCCTTCAGATCTCTATGTATAATTTTTATTCTAGAATCTTTATGAAGATAAAGAATCCCTCGAGCTACTCCTTCAATTATAGCAAAGCATTTCTGCCAATCTAGATGTTTATGCTCAGGTGGATCTACAAAACGAAGAGGAAGGGTTATATTTGTTCTGAAAAAAACAAATATCAAACATTAACAGGTTTAAGACAATAATCAGTTTACAAGTATTTCTTTTTTCTCATCGTTTTTCCAATCAAAATATGTTGGATGGTGAGAAGTATAAAGTTGTCAATCAGATATGACAAATGGAAAAGATAGTTAAAGAGAACCAACCGAAAATAAGTGCATCCAAACTTTTATTTGGCATGTACTCATATATCAACATCTTTTCTTCATGTTCAATACAGCAACCTAGAAGTCTCACAAGATTGCGGTGTTGAAGCTTGGAAATAACAATAACCTCATTCATAAATTCCTCTAGCCCTTGTCTAGATACTCTTGAAAGTCTCTTAACTGCTATGTTCTGGCCATCTTGCAGTTTTCCCTGGGAAAAATACAAAGAAACAACAATTATGCACAATGACATTGGAAATCATCAAGCCTTAATTCTTTAATTCTTTGAATAAATATACCTTATAAACGGGTCCAAAACCGCCTTGCCCAAGTTTATTAGACAAGTGAAAGTTGTCAGTTGCTTTTGCTACCTTTTCAAAATCATATGTCAAAAGCTCTTGGAGTTTAACTTTTGAAATTTCTCCCATCACATGGTCACTTGTTTTTTTCAGCCTATGCTTCACCTCTGTTAATTAACAAGAACCATTAGTTTTTCCTCCTTTTTTATAAAAAAAAAAAAATACATAATAATGTTCTATATTGAGGTTGCATCTGTAAATGCCTTCAAGTAGAAAGATCCTTTGGAGATCCAAATTGTTCTATAACATTTATAATGAAACAAAAATGTCTGCAATTGAAATTATTAAGACTATCTAAAATGTCATGGTACCTGAGTTCTTAGCTCTCCATTTCCATAACAGGTATACAGAAGTGACAATGACAATAGTTCCTCCTATTATTACAGTAATCACAATGATAAGAATCATGTGATTCTCGTCTCCCTCCTTATCTAAATTCAGCAAAAACAAAGGAAGATAGAAGAAAGTTCAATCCAAACATATAAATATGAATATTTTAGAGAATTAAATTTCAAGTATTCTAAGAGCTCAAAATTAACATACCAAGATCTGAATAAGCCACTCTAATAAATAGTTCAAGTCCTCCTTCTGAGAACTGTTGTATGTCAGTCAGATTGCCACTCCATGACATACAACCAATCTGATTGTCATATGAATATGCTGAACAAGAGCAATTTTCCAAGCATTGGCTTCTGCAATTATCTTCTGAAACAGATGACCATTCTACATAATCTGGCACTTTAACATTCTGCAGTTTCAAAAACCCATCTTCTTTTCCATCTGCAGTCTCATTTCTGACTCTCTCACATTGCAGAGCCGTCCTTCTTGCACAACCACTTATCCAGTTTTGTCTATTCCATTCTTCTCTATTTGCTGGTTCAAACCCTCTCAAACACTTACATATTGGTGAACTCTCTGAGTTGCAACTTCCAAATGCCCCACATGTTCCATACACATCACAACTTGAATTTGGTTGTGTATAGATGAATTGCCACTCCTTCTTGGCTTCATCCCAATCAGTTTGCACTATTTTGCCTTCTGAATTCAAGAAATAGAAAGCTTCTGTTTCATAGCCATCTAACCCAGTGTAAAAATAATAAACAGTTCCGTCCCCCTCAAATACCATATTGGCACCTCTATTATATGCTTGACCCGTCCATGATTGCCCCACGAAGATTTGACCATTCCACGGACCACTGCGCCAGTGTGGACGAGTTCCATTCCATATGAATATTTCAGGAACAGTTAGTCTTTGAAGACTCATATAGAAATTCCCAATGGATGGATCAGATGGAGTTTTCCATGATGTATACTTCATTCTCTCACCTGTTCTTTTGTTGCTAGTAAGTTTCATATTCCGCAAGTATGTATCTGAAGGATGCTCAAAACTTTGCCATATGGTGGTTCTTGTAGAGTTATCAAGCAGCACAAGGTTTCCAGAATCCAAAAGCTGGCAAGTTGTAGTAGTACCAGCTGCAATATTTGAGACGTTTGATGACCAAATGATTTGCTTCTGTCCATTCAACACCACAAGATTGCCATCTTCAGATATTGTAACGACCCCAGAAGAATCCCTCAATGGTTGGTTTCTGTTAGCAACCCATACAACAGCAGATTTGGTGATGTACCAAATTCCAACATAGCGGTTTTTAGAATTTGGAGGGTTGAAGAATCCCAAAGTGAACAATCTTCCATTAGAGCTAATAGTTTCAGAATCCTTGATGAAGTGAGATGATGAGATGGTGTTTGTGGCTGTGCCTAATTCAAAAGTGTAGCTGCAGAATATGATGAAAACAGAGAAGCAGGCTTTTGTGTAAGAGAAACCCATTGCTTTGATGTTAGATCCTTGATGCCAATACGATGGGATTAAGTAGGCTAATTGTCCTTAAGACTTTTTTTTCAAGTGCTCTGTTTTCCTGAGAGTGAATGGACTTCAGCCTTATCATTTGGGTTGGCCAATTTAATTCACTTGTTTTTTTATCTAGACTTCATTAGCACCACAAAGCTAAATTTAGATTTTTGTGTCTTTATTCTAATACTGGTTATTATATTATTGGTGCTTGTTTTGTTTCTTTTTATTCAATATGTAAAGGAATTATGAAGAAACCATGAAATTTGAAAACGCATTACATTCAATTGCTCCATGTAAAGTTGATTGATGACTTCACTAAATAATCCGATGACCACAAGACTTGGACTATTTTAGTTTCTAGTTTCTACTCATTTGACCATTGGTCCACCATTAGTAGCTTTTTTGTTTTGTTTTTTTAATTTGGATGAAGAATTTTACCTCTTTAAAGTTTATTTATTTATCTTTATTTTAAATTTTTCCTATGAAATTATTTCTATTTCAGAATATTTACAGGAAGTATGGCTAGAACCAAAAGAACAAGAGATGGCTCAAGTATATCCCAAATTACAGAAGCAAATGTCAATTCCCTCCTCGGCTGCATTTTTGTTCCACTTCTATATTCAACCACAGTTTCTTGCAAAATTCCAACTTTGCATGATTGCATCATATTATGCTCATTAAATAATAAGAAATCAAAACCCTCAATCAAAAACTGCTATGCCACTTTTTTTTTTTCGAAACCATAAATCTCACTAACACTTTTTTATAATAACATCATAATCCTTCATTCTCAAGTAATTGCTTCAATTGACAAAATCTTAGATACTGACCCATGTTACTCGGTACTCTTTTATTTCTGTACTAGTTTTATTTGAAATCCATGGCGAATATACAGCCCATTATTTTCTTTTTCTAGCAAATGTTTCATAATCTTGTTAGGAGAAGGAAAAGGGATTTTTCCAGGTGAGGGAGGAATAAGGAATTTCCTTTAACTCACTTCCTTATTTATTTTTCTCTCCTAAATGACTTCCTTCAAAAATTTACCAAGTATATTATATTTTTTTTCTCTTAGCAAAAGAGAGTTGGAGGCCAATGAGTTAAAAGCCTCACACGGTGATGGATGAGACTTTGTGATACTGAGTTGGATTTGAATTCCATGCTCAGTCCCTTGTAAAATTTCATCTATGGTGATAGAAGGAAGAAAAATTTCAGAGTGTAAGTTTGAAAAAAGAGATTTGAAGTCAATGATAAATATAATCCAACTTATATTTACATATCAGCACAAATTAGCAACATTTTAAAAGTTTTATAATTAGTCAAAATAACAAGGACTAAATGATTAACTCTTATCCAAATATAAGAGCCAATTTAAACAAAATGAAACTATAGGGACCATATTCAAAATTGACGCAAATTACAAGGACCAAATGATTAATTTTTCAAATAAAAAAAAGACCAAAATGCAAGTTTGGTCTTATATCTTTTGCTCAGTTCCCAATTTGGTCCGGTATCTTTTTTGTTACATTTTTTGTCCTATTTTTTTTGTTTAGGTCCTAATTCGGTCCTTTTTTTTGTAGATTTAGTCTCATATCTTTGAATCAAATGTAGAATTGGTCTCATATCTTTGAATCAGATGCATAATTGGTCCAATATATTCGGGTCAAGTGAAACTAACAATAGAACCTTTTAAAAAAGATATGGAACCAATTCTCCAACCTGACCCATAAGACAAAAAATTATATGGGATCAAATTGAAAACTTTTACAAAGATATGAGACCAAAAGTACAATAAAAGAATATACAAGACCAAATTGAGAATTGAACAAAAAATATGAGACCAAATTTGCAATTTGACCTAAAAATTAAAGGGTTAAAAGGTGAGAGAGAGAGCGAGAGAGAATATGCAGACATCCACTACAAAACATAGCGAGAGCTTCGTTGCTGCCGCGGCTTCTTCTTCATTGAAGCAACCATAAGGAGAAAAACAAGGTAAGCTTATTTCAGTTATTTGCAGTGACTCATCTTCTTTTTCTCAATCAATGCTAAACTTAGTTCTGTGTTGTTTAGTTTAGTCTTCTGTGCGGAGAAGGATGAAGGGTCCCTCAATTTTCTTTCTAGTGTTCCGTTTGGATCGAAGGTACAATTTGTTTCCATTTTTCCTCTTCATACCAGTAATTATTATATAGGATTTCGAATCTCATACTATTCTTAACGAAAATCTGTGCAAGTCATCTAACCTGAGTTTATATTGAAATACTTTATTGGATGGATGCTACTGAACTTGTATTGTTGGAAAAACAAATGTAGCCATTGAGAGTTCTCACTGTAGTCACTCTTAGTGGCAATTGGTGCATTGGTTGATGAAGGTTTAGTAATGATATATATTACAAAGCAATAAATTTTTAAAAAAAATAATCTACAAAACTCACCATTAAAGATACTCCCAATATCTCCACAATAGTCGATTTTGGCGGCGATTGATACATATTGGTTTATGAAGGTTTCAGTGGTAAGTTGGTAACAAAATGTTGCCACTGAAACACCCTTTCAGTGCTGATAAATTTTACAAAAACTATATATAATCAAAATTAGTGACATAAACTTTTTCTAAAGTATAACCTTCCCTTCCCCTCCCATCCTTTCTCCTTCAATCACTTCCCTCTCATTCCCCCCTCTTAATTCCTAAACACACCTTTAGTGACAGTTTGGTATTGTAGCTATCTCCCTTTTATGTCTGTCATACTGACACTGTTATTGGAAAATTCTATATTTCCCCGACGAGAAATTGAACTCACCATGCTCTGCCACTGGATGAATGCAGGTTTCCCAGGAGGAGGAAGGTTGTTAATCTCACTACACAGCATAGAAACCACAGTGCTCATATTGGGTCTCTCTCTTGCAACCTCTTGCACACACAGAAGTCCTATGTGTATGCACCTCAAAATATCCTTCTCCAGGTTTGAATCAAATATTTTAGGATCAATTAATGCTATAATATTCTCTTCATTCCACAGTTTCCATGCCTAAATTAAAAAGTGAAAAAGAAGCATGAGTATTAGCATTAGAGGCTTGAAGCTTAAGGGCCTGTTTGGGAGAACCCCAATCCTAATCCAATCCAATTCAATCCAATCCAAATGGATGGGATGAGATTATAATTTAATTGGATGAGATGAGATGATGTATTGGTGTTTGGGTGATTTTATTGAGAATGATGTTAAATAGGGTGTGAAATTATATAAAAGGGGTTGTAATGATTGTGGTTGGTAGGAAAAAGTAGATGGATTTTTGTGATTTGTATAGGGGTAGAAATGGTAGGAAATAATGAGATGAGATGAGATGAGATGAGATTGGATTGGATGAGATGAAGGTGTTTTGTTGTTTTTTGGTTGAAATGAGATTGAGATGAGATGATATTGGGAAGTGTGATATTGTATTGGAAATTGTGAGGATGAGAAAATTTTGGATTGAGGGTTAGGGGTCAATCCAAATCCAAGTGGATGAGATTAGGGGTCAATCCAAATAATATTGGAATTATTTTTAAGAATACAATTTGGTCCATAAATTCGAATGGTTCCAATTAATCAATCTCTAACATGTGTAAATGATAACTCGGGCCTTGTAGAAAACCCCAATCATTAATAATGGGGTCTATTTATGAAATTCAAAGACAAAAAAATAACAAATAATAGTTTGAGGACCAAATAGCAAATTACAAAACAACACTAAATTCTAATAAATTGTGTGGTGAAAGGTTCATTTTGGTCCTCCATGTATGGCCTAATATTTTAAAATGTTGAAATTGGTCCTAAATGTTAGCAAAATGATTAATGGTGGACCAAAATGAACATTATAACAAACATTTAGGACCAAATAACACCCAAATAAAATTTCGTGGTAATAAATAAAATTTCACCCTTTTCTCACTCTCTCTCTCTCCATTTTCCAGATTCCCCTCCTTATTCATCTTCTTCATCAGAATCTCCTCCCTCATTCCTCATCTTCTTCATCAAAATCCAACAGCACAAACAACAATCGAAAATTTCAAATAACACCCAAATGAATTGACGTCGGACCCAACTCTGAGATTTTCTCTGAGATTCCTGTGAGCGAAGCGAATCAGGTGCGACGGAAGACGAAGGGACGGAAACGGCAACAGCAACGACAACGTCGACGTCGAAGGCGGCGATTGGTTCAACCGGAGATGACGATTGCGATGTCGTCGCCGTTGGTGGTGGCTGCGACGGAGGAGCTAGGGATTGGTTGAGAACTACCTTGGCGACGGAGGAGGATTGTTGTTCTTTGAGCTGTACATCTCGATAGCACTTTGAACATAGATCTTGCGTCGCCGGACAACCGAATAATCCGTAGTTATTGGGGTGTTATTTGAAATTTTTGATTGTTGTTTGTGTTGTTGGATTTTGATGAAGAAGATGAGGAATAAGGGAGGAGATTGCGATGAAGAAGATGAATAAGGAGGGGAATTGGAGAGAGAAAAGGGTGAAATTTCATTTATTATTATGAAACTTTTATTTTTTTGCGTCAAAGTCCTCTTATACAAATAGGGAGTCAAATGTATAAAAATTAATAATTAGGGTCTTAAAATAGTATTTTAGCCAAAATTTTCGTCAAATTTTAGACAAAAATATACCTCAGGACCCTTTTTGTTAACGGAGCAAACCACATGACCCTTATTTGACATTTTTTAAACCACAGGACCCTATCTGAAAATGGGTCAAACCACATAACCCTTTTATGTAATTTACCCTTTATTTTTTCTTACATTTTGGTATTATTATAAATTTTTTGTTTAATTGAATTAATATAAATTATATATATATATATATATATATAAAAGTGTGTGTGTAGGGTGTGTGAAAGAGAGAGAGAGAGGTGTATGTGTGTGTGAGAGAGAGAGAAAGAGAAAAAATGTGAGTGGAAAAGATAAAAAAATGATGAGAAATGATAGATAGAGAGAGAAAATTATAAGTGTAATAAATGAGGGTATGTAAAATTACTATTTTGTCTAGTTCTCTTTTTTATATTTTTATTGAAGTGTAGGTAAATATAGGTATATGAATAGGGGTAGATGAGTAAATGTAAGAGAAAATTGGATGGGATGATGATTTGGATGAGATGAGATGAGATGGAGGGTTCAATAAAAACCAAATCCAGTACTGTTCATCCAATCCTAGAATGAGATGAGATTGGATTAGGATTGGACTGGAATATTGGGGCTGCCAAACAGACCCTAAACTTGTATTAGCAGCTAATAAAGGATCTTAGGTCAATAAGTTGTAGAGACTTACAAATCCTAAAAGGCTGAGAGATTGCTCATTGTTATAGAAGCTAGAGTTTTTTCTTCCACTAACAATCTCTAGTAGTAAAACGCCAAAGCTGAATACATCTGACTTCTCAGAAAATAAGCCTTCTATAGCATATTCTGGAGACATATATCCACTGCATTATCAAAACAAAAAAATCAATTCTTAGAGGTCTCAGTATGGTACAGTAATCTTGTAAGATAAGTGAATGAATACTTACTATGTTCCAACAATTCTTCTAGTATTAGCTTGATCTTCACTCTGTCCAAATATACGAGCCATACCAAAATCTGATATTTTTGGAGTCATATTCTCGTCTAGCAAGATATTACTTGCCTTCAGATCTCTATGTATAATTTTTAATCTAGAATCTCTATGAAGATAAAGAATCCCTCGAGCTACTCCTTCAATTATAGCAAAGCACTTCTGCCAATCTAAGTGTTCATTCTCAGGTGGATCTACAAGAAAAGAAGTAAGATTAATATTTGTTTTGAACAAAACATAACAAATTTCCAAACTTTAACAGGTTTAAGACACTAGGCAGTTTACAAGTATTCTTTTACTCCTCATCTGTTTTTTCAATCCAAATATGTTGAATGGTGAGAAACATAAAGTTGTCAATTAGATATGACTTGGATCCAAAAGAAGGATAGAGAGAACCAACCAAAAATAAGTGCATCCAAACTTTTATTTGGCATGTACTCATATATCAACATCTTTTCTTCCTGTTCAATGCAGCAACCTAGAAGTCTCACAAGATTGCGGTGTTGAAGCTTAGAAATAACAACAACCTTATTCATAAATTCCTCTTGCCCTTGTCCAGATACTCTTGAAAGTCTCTTAACTGCTATGTTCTGGCCGTCTTGCAGTTTTCCCTTAAAAAATTACAAAGAAACAATTATACACAATTACACCGGATTTGATCAAGGTTTTAATTTTGTGAATAAATATACCTTATAAACTGGCCCAAAACCGCCTTGCCCAAGTTTATTAGACGGGTGAAAGTTGTTTGTTGCTTTTACAACATTTTCAAAATTATATGCCAATAGCTCTTGGAGTTTAACTTTGGATAGTTCTTCCATCACATTGTCACTTGTTTTTGTCTGCTTATGCTTCACCTCTGTAAATTAACAAGATCCATTAGATTTTCCAATTTATTTTGTTTAATTCATAATAATGGATGGATTGAAAATGGAATAACATTATGCACCAAGCAGTGTTCTACTTATATGATGGTTGCATCTGTAATTGTCTTACTGTAGAAGGATTTGGTGGAAATTCAAATTGCTCTGTAACATTTGTTATAACAAAACTGACTGCATATGGAATTATTGAGACTATCTAAAATGTCAAGGTACCTGAGTGCTTAGCTCTCCATTTCCATAAAAGGTATAAACAAGTGACAATGACAATGGTTCCTCCTATTATTACAGTAACAACAATGATAACAGTCTTGTGATTTGGGTCTCCCTCTGTCCCTAAATTCACAAATAAGCGAAGGGAAGTTAGAAGAACACAAAATTCAATCCAAACTCCAAAATTTGAATATGTTAAAGAATTAAATTTCTTCTATTCTAGGAGCTCAAAATTAACATACCAAGATCCGAATAAGCCACTCGAATAAATAGATCAAGTCCTCCTTTTGAGAACTGTTGTATGTCAGTCAGATTGCCACTCCAAGACATACAACCAATTTGATTATCATATGAATATGCTAAACAAGAGCAATTCCCCAAGCACTGGCTTCTGCAATTATCTTCCGAAATAGATGACCATTCTGCGAAATCTGGCACTTTAACATTCTGCAGTTTCAAAAACCCATCCTCTTTTTCATTTACAGTCCCATTTCCCACAGTCTCACATTGTAGAACCGTTTTTCTAACACAACCACTTATCCTGTTTTGTACATTCCATTCTTCTCTATTTCTTGGTTCAAACCCTCTCAAACAGTCACATATTGGTGAACTCTCTGAATTGCAGCTTCCAAATGCCCCACATATTCCATAAACATCACAACTTGAATTTGGAAAATTATAGACTACTTGCCACTCCTTCTTGGCTCCATCCCAATGTTTTATCAAAAATTTGCCTTCTGCATTCAACATATCAAAAGCTTCTAGGTCATAGCCCTCTGCTGCAGTGTAGGAAAAATAAACAGTTCCATCCCCCTCAAATATTATATTGGCACCAGTATTATACGTTGAATCCATCCAAGATAAACCTGTGAAGACTCGGCCATTCCAAGGGCCAGTTCGCCAATATGGGTGAGTTCCATTCCATATGAATACTTCAGGAACATTTAGTCTTTCAAGACTCAGAGAGAAATTCCCAACAGACGGATCAGATGGACTTTTCCATGATGTATACTTCATTTTCTCACCAGTTCTTTTGTTGCTACTAATTTTCATGTTGGTCAGGAATGTATCCGTAGGATGCTCAAAACTTTGCCATATGATGTTTCCTGTAGAGTTGTCATGCAGGACAAGGTTTCCAGAATCCAAAAGCTGGCAAGTAGTAGTATTACCTGCAATATTTGAGACGTTTGATGACCAAATGATTTGCTTGTGTCCATTCAACACCACAATATTGCCATCTTCTGATATTGTAACCACCCCAGAAGAATCCCTCAATGGTTGGTTTCTGTTAGCAACCCATACAACAGCAGATTGGGTGATGTACCAAATTCCAACATAGCGGTTTGTAGAATTTGGAGGGTTGAAGAATCCCAAAGTGAACAAACTTCCATTGGAGCTAACAATTTGAGGGTCCTTGATGAATTGAGATGAGGTGATGGTGTTTGTACCAGTGCCTAATTCAAAACAGTAACTGCAAAATATGATGAAAACAGAGAAACATACTTTTGTGTAAGAGAAACCCATTGCTTTGATGTAAGATGATTTATGCCATTGCGATGCGATGAAGTAGACTAATTTTCCTTGAGACTTTTCTTTCAAGTTTACTGTTTTCTTGAGAGTGAAAGGACTTGGACCTTATCGTTTACATTGGTCAATTTACATAACTTGCTTTTTATTTTTGGAGTCCTCAAAATGAGAGTCTACCCGTTGACCCATTTTACTCATCAATTTGGTTAGTTAGGTGAAATATTTTTGGGCTCACTTAAAAACAGGTCAAAAAAAACCTGCATTACTTAATTCACGAGACAATTGTTTATTTTGTTATTCTGGTTGATGTATCTGATTTAATTTGTAATGTAATAAAAATGACGATGTATTTATATTGCATTGATAAGTAGGTGATTTACTAATTATGTTTTCTAAGTTTTAAATTGATTAACTCATGTATGTAATTAAAAATCAACATATTTTTACTTTTGTTGGTCTCATAATTCCCTTTCTATTATGGAAAACTAGTAATTGTAACCTGTAAAAGGGATAGATGTATTTCCCCTGATTTGGGAGTTGACAAATTTGACACGGAAGAATATTGAGTAAACTCCCAAACTGGTCCCCGAATTATTGGGTCGCTGACAAATTGGTCCCTGATTTATGGAAATTGACAAATAGGTCCCCGAATTTTACTAACGTTAGTCAAATTGGTCCCTGAAGCCGTTAACTGCTGACGTGGCACGTTAAGTGCCACGTCAGCAGTTGGAAAACTAAAAAAAAGCAAAAAAAAAGCCAACTGTGCGTGCCACATCAGCATTAATAATAAAAAAAAAATATTTCATTCAAAATTCAAATAGGTCCCTGAGTTATATTTTTATCTCATTATTCTCAATTTCCCCTCTTTTTCATCATCTTCATTCATTTTAGTCCCAAATCCTCAAAATAAAATTGTAAAATGTCCCAAAACTCTTC
>QANZ01045625.1:49206-68831 GCA_003254925.1 Chamaecrista fasciculata | reverse complement strand
CAGTCCCCGAATTTATCAAAATAGTTCAATATGTTAGACAAATTGGTCCTTTAATTAAATGAATAGATAATAAACCAAAGAATTTAGGCTATGGGATTTTAGGGTTTGGGGTTTTAGAGTTTGGGGTTTGGGGTTTTAGGTTTTAGGGTTTGGGGTTCAAGGTTCAGGGTTTGGGATTTAGGTTTGAGTTTGTGGTTTGGGGTTTAGGGTTTTAGAGTTTAGGGTATGGGATTTTAGGGTTTGAGGTTTGGGGTTGTAGAGTTTAGGGTTTAAGGTTTTAGGATTTGGGGTTTGGAATTTTAGGGTTTGGGGTTTTACAATTTAGGGTTTAAGGTTTTAGGATTTGGGGTTTGGGATTTTAGGATCTAGATTTGGGGTTTTGGGTTTTAGGGTTTTGGGTTTGGGATTTTGGGGGTTGGGGTTTTAGATTATAGGGTTTGGGGTTTTAGGGTTTGGGGTTTGGAGTTCTAAGATTTGGGGTTTTAGAGTTTAAGGACTAAATTGAAATGTTTGGAAGAATTTTGGGACACTTTACAATTTTAGGATTTTAGGGTTTTAGGGTTTATGATTTTAGGGTTTAGGGTTTAGGATTTTATGGTTTGGGGATTTGGGGTTTGGGGTTTAGGGTTTGGGGTTTGGAATTTTAGGGTTTGGGGTTTTACAATTTAGGGTTTAAGGTTTTAGGATTTGGGGTTTGGGATTTTAGGGTTTGGGGTTTGAGATTTTAGGGTTTAGGGGTTTATAGTTTTGGGTTGGGATTTGGGGTTCTAGGGTTTGAGGTTTTAGAGTTGAAGGACTAAATTGAAATGTTTAGAAGAATTTTGGGACACTTTACAATTTTAGGATTTTAGGGTATTAGGGTTTAGGGTTTGGAGTTTAGGATTTTAGGATTTAGGGTTTAGGGTTTGGGGTTTAGGGTTTAGGATTTTTAATACTTTTAAGCACTAAAGTGGAATGTTTGGAAGAGTTTTGGGACATTTTACAATTTTATTTTGGGGATTTGGGACTAAACTGGAATGTTTGGAAGAGTTTTGGGACATTTTACAATTTTATTTTGAGGATTTGGGACTAAAATGAATGAAGATGATGAAAAAGAGGGGAAATTGAGAATAATGAGATAAAAATATAACTCAGGGACCTATTTGAATTTTGAATGAAATATTTTTTTTTTATTATTAATGCTGATGTGGCACGCACAGTTGGCTTTTTTTTAGTTTTCCAACTGCTGACGTGGCACTTAACGTGCCACGTCAGCAGTTAACGGCTTCAGGGACCAATTTGACTAACGTTAGTAAAATTCGGGGACCTATTTGTCAATTTCCATAAACCAGGGACCAATTTGTCAGCGATCCAATAATTCGGGGACCAGTTTGGGAGTTTACTCGAAGAATATTGGAGTTTTCAATTATTGAGTGACACATATGTTGCTTGCTGAATAATGAGTCTTCCGATTGAATTTGAAAAGCATTTGTTGTGTCAATGAAACTAAGATTTCACCGTCTTCCTTTTATTGTCAATTCTTTCATTTTCAGTCTACTAGGTTGATTTTCGATACTTACATTCCAAATAGCATTCTCAATATTAACTTCAATACTATTTTAAGACAATCTATTTTGGCAAAACATCACGAAATCTAAACTTTTGTATGATTCTTTTGTAAAATTTTGAGGGAGTGTAAAAGGAGGAAGCATCAAGGGGTTTAATCGAATAATAAATTGATTTATCTTTAATCAAATGTTAGAGCTTGGAATATTGATTTTGGTTATAAAGCAATTTTAAATCTTTGATCCAATTATTCTTACCATTTAGGTGCGTGCAATTCTGTAAGTCAGGCTATTCTATATTTTCATTATTTCTATATATTCTTTTATCTGGCTCCATCCCTTTCTGGTCGTCCACATTTTAAAACTATAGTACAAAATTAATAATAAGAGAAAAATTATTATTTGATCCCTTCTTTTTTACTGTGTTAACGATTTAGCCCCTCATTTATTTTACATACATATTTGCGTGCCCGTTAGAGCACGCAAAGCCTCTAGTATATATATATATATATATATGAACCACTCTAATTTCAAAAATACGTTAGAGGTGATACTACTAGTGAAATAATAATCAATTGTTTTTAGTGCAACAGAAATACAGGAGAAAGTTCAACAAAAAATTAAAGAAAAGTGAGCAAATCTAATTCAAAGTCTAATTAACACAAAAATAAATCTTGGACTTTAAAAACTCATTTCTTGAAGGTTGAGAGTAACTTCAGTTGCATTTTAGACTTCTTGATGCATTCATGGGCACAATAATAATACCTTTTTTTTTCTTTCTCCAAATGAGTTTGGACTTTGGTATTGTGACTACCTTCCATGTAATTTAAGGTCAAAGTGCGAATTTGGTCCTGTAACTTTACTCCAATTTTCAAATCAGTCCTATAACTTTTTTTTGTCTCAAATTTGGTTTTGTAACCTTGCTCTAGGTCCCAAATCAGTCTTGTATCTTTTTTTGTCTCAGTTTTGGTCCCATATGTTTTGAAAACCTCCCAACGTTAGTCCTCCATCTATTTTAAATTATAATTTAGTCCTGAAAACTTCAAGCCCCTTTTACTTTAGTCCCTGACTATCAAAATGAAAATGAAAGAGCATCCCTGAAGATTCTCAAACCTTACATCTTAGTCTCTAATTCATGAATTCTTCATGAAATGGAATAAAATGCAAAAAAAAAACACAAATTAAAAGCAAATGACAAAGGGACCAAAACTGAAAATGCATAAAATTTTAAACCCACCGGAAAACGTATGGAAATCGCCGAGAAACTCAAATACTCATCCAAGAACCTCAATCCTCACTGAAATCTCACTCAAATAATCGCCCTCAAATGCTTTAAGAAAGAATTTTCGAAAATCTAAACTTTTGAGGAGACTAACACCCGCGTTAGGTGTTTTGTCCATTTCTGTCTCTGGCCAAAAAAAAAAAAAGAGGAGGGAGGTGATAGAAGATTCCCTTACATTTGGTGATTCCGAGAGAGAAGCTCTGAAATCCCTTACATTTCTTCTATCACCTCCCTCCTCAAAAGTTTGGCGATTTTTGTACATTTTCTGGTGGGTTTTAAATTTTCTACGTTTTCAGTTCTGGTCCCTTTGTCATTTGCTTTTAATTTGTGTTTTTTTTTGTTTTTTGCATTTCTATTCCATTTCATGAAGAATTCATGGATTAGGGACCAAGATGTAAGGTTTGAGAATTTTCAGGGATGCTCTTTCACTTTCATTTTGATAGTCAGGGACTAAAGTAAAAGGGGCTTGAAGTTTTCAGGACTAAATTGTAATTTAAAATAGATGAAGGACTAACGGTGGGAGGTTTTGAAAACATATGGGACCAAAACTGAGACAAAAAAAGATACAGGACTGATTTGGGACCTAGAACAAAGATACATGACCAAATTCGAGACAAAAAAAATTATAGGACTGATTTGGGAACTGAAGCAAAGTTACAGGACCAAATTTACACTCTAATGTTTAATATTAGCCAAAGATACAGAATAGAGAATACTGAAGTTCTTGGCCAACTTTTCAAAAAAAAAAACGGAAAAAGTTATTGGATAAAAAAAAAATACTAAGTGTCACATAAGTCATAACATTGGAGTATTGAAACATTTCAATATTCTGGATTCTTTCCTTTCTTAAATTTTAAAATAAACAAAAAAAAAGTAATAAAAAGTAATGGTCAAGCACAAATTTTGTCTCATATCTTTTGCTCAATTCTCAATTTGATCATGTATCTTTTTTTGTTATAATTTTGGTCTTATATTTTTGTAAAAAGTCCCAATTTGATCCCATATCATTTTTAGTCCTATTATCTTTTGGTTAGGTCACATGATTGGTCCTACATTTTTGTAAAATGATCAACTATTAATTGATCATTTTGCAAATATATAGGATCACTTTTGCGTCTGACCTAAAGATATAAAACAAATTCTATAATTGATCTAATGATATGAGACTAAATCTATAACAAAAAAAGATATAGGACTAAATTGGGACCTAACCCAAAGATATGGGACCAAAAGTGAAACAAAAAAGATGTGGGACCAAATCGAGAACTGAGCAAACGATATGGGATCAAATTTACACTTTGACCAAAAGTAACTTCATGGTCCAAAATTCCAAATTTGCGAAGTAAAAGTTAAACTTGGAATTTCCATGAGTGAATTGAAAGCGCGCGCCAAGGTATCCAGTACAAAACGCAGCGAGCGACTGTAAGCTCCGTTGATGCCGCGACTTCTTCATTGTCGCAACCACAAGGAGGACCAGAGGCTAAGAACAAGCAAGGTATCCTCAATCAATTCTAAACTTAGTGTTGGGAATTAATAATAATAATAAAATAATATTGTTATTGGAAGCATAAATTTGTTGCATCAGATTTGAATTTTAGAGATTTAGTTTGTTTTTGAATTAGTCATATATATGAGTTAACTAGTGGGTACATAATTTTAGGGATAAGTAGTTACTTTATTTTATTTATCTTTTTATTTAATTATGTGTATTTCCTCTATAAAAGGAATTTGATTTGTACCTATCATTATGGAGTTATGAATAAAACAAAATCATGAGAAAAAAGAAAAAAAAAGTTTATGAGAGCTTCCATGTTTCTTCCTCCCAAAAATCCTAACAGTGGTATCAGAGCTCTAGATCCTAAGAGCTTGTGAGGTAGAGTAGCACATCTCTCACATATTGAGATGATGTTGCTATAAGGAAGTCTCCGCGCAAGAAATCGTTGAAGAAGAGAGCCACTGAAACTCCAAATGGACACAAGCCAACGCTATTGTTTTGTGGCCTCTGAGGTTCATAAAAAGAGTACAAGCTCCAATGAAGATTTGAGTATTTTGGAGAGATAGTGCTCCAATGGAAAAATGGTGACAAAGTGCACCATAGGAAAAATGATGACATAATGCATCATTATGAAAAGTTAAGGAATTCTACTAGTAGGAGAAACGAATCCTCATAATTACTTCAAAGATTTGAAACTTGATGTCGAGAAATTGCGAGAGCTCGGTGAAAGAATTGGCTCGAAGAAGATGAGCAAGCAATCGGTGCACAAGAAAGGACAGTAGAAGAAGTGGATCTTCTGTGAGAAGCTTAAAAAATTTGATGTTTTTGGAGAGATGGTGCTCCAAATAAGTTAATGATGACAAAGTGCATCATTGAAGCTTCGAACAAATGATCCAGGAAAAACTTGAAGATTTATTAATTAAACTGAATTTTCTTGTGAAGAAATTTCAGTTTAAGGGAGGAATTGTTGGGAATTAATAATAATAATAAAATAGTATTGTTATTGGAAGCATAAATCTGTTGCATCAAATCTGAATTTTAGAGATTTAGTTTGTTTTTGAATTAGTCATATATATGAGTTAACTAGTGGGCACATGATTTTAGGGATAAGTAATTACTTTATTTTATTTATCTTTTTATTTAATTATGTGTATTTCTTCTATAAAAAGAATTTGATTTGTACCTATCATTATGGAGTTATGAATAAAACAAAATCACGAGAAAAAAGAAAAAAAAAGTTTACGAGGACTTCCATGTTTCTTCCTCCCAAAAATCCTAACACTTAGTTCTGTGTAGTTTGGTTTAGTCTTCTGTGCGGAGAATGACGAAGGAACCCTGAATTTCCTTTTCCATGTGAAGTTTAATTTGAGGATATGATCTACATTTGCAATTTTCCTTCTATTGTTCCGTTTAGATCGAAGACACATTTCGCTTCCATTTTTCCTCTTCCTTCCAGTAATTATTAGATACGATTTCGAATCTCATATAGTCATACTATTCTTAATGTAAATCTGTGCAAGTCTTCTAATATCAGTTTATATTGAAATACTTGTGTTTAATGGATGCTGCTAAACTTGTATTGTTGGCAAATAAATGTTGCCACTGAGACACGCCTTTTGTAGTGATAAACTTAAGCCCAATACTTGCATACAACGATTGAGGGCTTTGGTGGAGCAACTTTTGTTCCTTGGGATTTGTTTGGTAATTAATAGAAAAATCACCACTTCTCTGTGTTTGTTTAACCATACTTTTTTCAAAATATTTCAATTTAGAGTATTTTGAATTTACGAAAGGAGAAGAGAGAATGAGGGATTACAAATTAATCCTTCATTATCTATTCTTCCAATTTTCAATTTTCGATATAAGAGGAAGATACTGTAATCCTCTCCCCTTTTGTCCAATCTGTTGACTTCCCAATAAATAATGTCTTTGGGTTGCCAGTTGTGTCAATGAATCAAACAAGGATTTTTCTGGCTTCCTTTTATTGTAAATGCTTTGATTTTGTGATCTACTTGAGTTTATGTTAAATATTTATTTCTTAACGAATTTAAATTTTGATAAATTTTATGCACTATTATCTATATTTATATTTTGACAAGTTTGATACTAAATCTTTTAAAAGAATCACTGTCAAAATATAAATTAGAGTAGTGCAAAATTCCGGTCCTGCATTGGTAATTCTTTCAAGTCCTCAAGTAGCAAGTGCAGAACACATATTGAAAGATAATACATGATAATAAAATCTTAACTTTTGGCAAAAAGAAAAAGACAAAAGAATAAAAGCTCAACTAATAAAGAAATAAAAATCTGACCTTGGAAATAAAATAAATTCTGTGTAAATATAGGAATCCAGCAATATTCTCTGATTTTTTTAATGGCAGGAAACTCTGCCTTATGAAGGCTACTGTAGAGTTATTGAAAACTCATATCTTGAAAGATAAAAAGAACTTTGTCTATTGCCCTTTAAACTTTTCTTGCACTAATCATTACAACACTTGAAGAACATTAACAAGCTGTCCCATTTTCTGACTTTTTAAGAGTATGTTTGGATTGGGTATTAGGGATGACAAGCAAAGAGAGCAAGAGACGATTATTTCTTTTACTCCTTGTTTCGGAAGTTTAGAACTGGTGAAAAAGATAATAGAGGATTAATTTTTAATCCTTTATTGTCGTCCTCCTTCACAAATTTAAGATGCCTTAAATTGAGGTATTCTAGAGGGGTTATCAACATTCAAACAAAGGGAGGAGATATGAAAGGTTAACTTTCCCTTCCCCTTCCCCTCCCTTCCTTTCTTCTCCAATCACTTCCCTCTCATTCCCCTCATAATAGTGACAGTTTGCTATTGCAACTATCTCCCTTGTATATCTGTCATACTGACACTATTATTGGAAAATTCTATATTTTCCCGATGAGAAATTGACCTCAACATGCTCTGCCACTGGATGAATGCTGGTTTCCCAGGAGGAGGAAGGTTGTGAATCTCACTACACAGCATAGAAACCACAATGCTCATGTTGGGTCTCTCACTTGCAAGCTCTTGCACACACAGAAGTCCTATGTGTATGCACCTCAAAATGTCCTTCTCCAGGTTTGAATCAAATATTTTGGGATCTATTAATGCTATAATATTCTCTTCATTCCATAGTTTCCATGCCTAAATTGAAAAGAAAAAAAAAAAAAAAAAAANAAAAAAAAAAAAAAAAAAAAAAAAAAAGAAGCATGAGTATCAGCATTAGAGGCTTGAAGCTTAAACTTGTATTAGCAATAAATAATGGATCCTAGGTCAATAATTTTCGAGACTTACAAATCCTAATAGGCTGAGAGAATACTCATTGTTGTAGAAGCTAGAGTTTCTTCTTCCACTAACAATCTCTAGTAGTAAAACTCCAAAACTAAATACATCTGATTTCTCAGAAAACAACCCTTCCATAGCATATTCTGGAGACATATATCCACTGCATTATTAAATCGAGACAATCAATTCTTAGAGCTCATAGTATGATAATGTAATGTTGTAACATAAGGGAATTAATACTTACTATGTTCCAACAATTCTTCTAGTATTAGCTTGATCTTCACTCTGTCCAAATATTCGAGCCATACCAAAATCTGATATTTTTGGAGTCATATTCTCATCTAGCAAGATATTACTTGCCTTCAGATCTCTATGTATAATTTTTATTCGAGAATCTTTATGAAGATAAAGAATCCCTCGAGCTACTCCTTCAATTATAGCAAAGCACTTCTGCCAATCTAGATGTTTATGCTCAGGTGGATCTACAAAACAAAGAGGAAGGGTTATATTTTTTTTGAACAAAACAAATTTTGAAACTTTAACCGGTTTAAGACACTAAACAATTTACATTATTTTTTTCCTCATTGTTTTTTCAATTAAAATATGTTGAATGGTGAGAAATATAAAGTTGTCAATTAGATATGACACAGATGGAAAAGATGGGTTAAGAGAACCAACCAAAAATAAGTGCATCCAAACTTTTATTTGGCATGTACTCATATATCAACATCTTTTCTTCTTGTTCAATACAGCAACCTACAAGTCTCACAAGATTGCGATGTTGAAGCTTAGAAATTACAATAACCTCATTCATTAATTCTTCTACCCCTTGTCCAGATACTTTTGAAAGTCTTTTAACAGCTATGTTCTGGCCATCTTGCAGTTTTCCCTAAGAAAAATACAAAGAAACTACAATTATACACAGTGACATTGGAACTGGTCAAGCTTTAATTCTGTGAATAAATATACCTTATAAACGGGTCCAAAACCGCCTTGCCCAAGTTTATTAGACAAGTGAAAGTTGTCAGTTGCTTTTGCTACCTTTTCAAAATCATAAGTCAAAAGCTCTTGGACTTTAACTTTTGATAGTTCTCCCATCACATTGACACTTGGTTTTTTCTGCTTTTGCTTCACCTCTGTTAATTAACAAGAACCATTAGTTTTTCCTCCTTTTTTTTAAAAAAAAAAAAATCATAATAATGCAGGGATTGAAATAGATGGAAATTCTCCATAGGAAAATGGAATTACATTGTGCACCAAACAATGTTCTATAGTAAGGTTGCATCTGTAAATGCCTTCAAGTAGAAAGATTCTGTGGAGATTTAAATTGTTCTATAACACTTATAATATATCAAAAGTGTCGGTACAACTTGAAATTAATAAGATTTAAGACTATCTAAAATGTCATCGTACCTGAGTGTTTAGCTCTCCATTTCCATAAAAGGTATGCAGAAGTGACAATGACAATGGTTCCTCCTATTATTGCAGTAATCATAATGATAAGAGTCATGTGATTCTTGTCTCCCTCCTTATCTAAATTCAGCAAAAACGAAGGAAGATAGAAGAAAGTTCAATCCAAACATAGAAATATGAATATGTTAAAGAATTAAATTTCAAGTATTCTAAGAGCTCAAAATCAACATACCAAGATCTGAATAAGCCACTCTGATAAATAGTTCAAGTCCTCCTTCTGAGAACTGTTGTATGTCAGTCAGATTGCCACTCCAAGACATACAACCAATCTGATTATCATATGAATATGCTGAACAAGAACAATTTCCCAAGCATTGGCTTCTGCAATTATCTTCTGAAACAGATGATTGTTTTATATAATCTGGCACTTTAACATTCTGCAGTTTAAAAAACCCATCTTCTTTTTCATTTGCTGTCCCATTTCTCACTCTCTCACACTGCAGAGCTGTTCTTCTTGCACAACCGCTTATCCAGTTTTGTCTGTTCCACTCTTCTTTCTTTCTTGGTTCAAATCCTTTCAAACAGTTACATATTGGTGAACTCTCTGAATTGCAACTTCCAAATGCCCCACATGTTCCATACACATCACAACTTGAAGTCGGGTAAGTATCGTTTAATTGCCACTCCTTCTTGGATTCATCCCAAAGATTTAGCAATAGTTTTCCTTCTGAATTCAAGATATAGAAAGCTTCTATTTCAGAGCCATCTGGCAGAGTGTAGAAATAATAAACAGTTCCGTCCCCCTCAAATACCATATTGGCACCCGTATTATACGCTGGACCTGTCCAATATCCCCCCAAGAAGACTTGACCATTCCATGGACCACTGCGCCAGTATGGACTAGTTCCATTCCATATGAATAGTTCAGGAACATCTAGTCGTTCAAGACTCAGAGAGAAATTCCCAACAGACGGATCAGATGGGCTTTTCCATGATGTAAGCTTCAATCTCGCGCCAGTTCTTTTGTTGCTAGAAACTTTCATATTGGTCAGGTATGTATCCGTAGGATGCTCAAAACTTTGCCATATGGTGGTTCCTGTAGTGGTGTCAAGCAAGACAAGGTTTCCAGAACCCAAAAGCTGGCAAGTAGTAGTATCACCTCTAATATTTGAGACGTTTGATGACCAAATTATTTGCTTCTGTCCATTTAACACTACAAGATTTCCATCTTCTGATATTTTAATGATGCCAGAAGAATCCCCCAATGGTTGGTTTCTGTTAGCAACCCATACAATAGCAGATTTGGTGATGTACCAAATTCCAACATAACGGTTTGTAGAATTTGGAGGAGTGAAGAATCCCAAAGTGAACAAACTTCCGTTGGAGCTTATAGTTTGAGGGTCCTTGATGAATTGAGATGATGTGATGGTGTTTGTACCTGTGCCTAATTCAAAATAGTAACTGCAAAATATGACTAGAACAGAGAAACAAGCTTTTCTGCTAGAGAAACCCATTGCTTTGATGTATATGATTCTTCATGCCAATGCAATGCGATGAAGTAGGCTAATTTTCGTTGAGACTTTTCTTTCAAGTGTACTGTTTGCCTGAGAATAAATGGACTTGAGCCTTATCATTTAGATTGGCCAATTTAGATAACTTATTCTTATTTTTGGAGTGGTTCAAGTGGGCCTACCATTTAGCTCACTTAAAAATATGTCAGAAACAAGGTGACTTAACTCACAAGTTAGATAAGTTGTTTGTTTAAATACCTTCTTTTTGTTTTCAATTATGTAACTCTTAAACAAAATTTAAATTTTTTTTAAGTTAAAGAAATTCTCTCTATTGAACTACAAATCTACAATAGTTCATTTTGTTATTTTGTTTGATATATTTGATTTAATTTGAGACAATTATTTATTTTGTTATTTTGTTTTATGTATTTGATTTAATTTGTAAAGTAACAAATGGTCATATTAACTCATAAAAATGACAATGGAAATATATTTTGCATTGATAAATAGGTCACCGGCCTATTTACTAATTATGCTTTTTAAATTTTTAATGTCTTAATTCATGTATGTAATTAGAAGTCAACAAATTTTTATTTTTGTTGGTCCCATAAATCACATTCTGTTATGGAAAAATAAAAAAGTAATTGCGAGAGGGATAGATGTGTTTCACATGATTTGAGAGCTGACAAATATCACACGGAAGAACTTTGGGGTTTTTAATTATTCATAGCCACATTTGCTGAATGATAGTCTTCCGATTGAATTTGAAAATCCTTTGTTTTGACTTTTTTGTCAATGAAACTAAGATTCCACTGTACCTGCTTTCATTGACTTTCATTTTCTAAGCCACATGGGTTGATTTTCGATACTTTCAAACCAAATAGTATATAATATTACCTCAAATAGCATTTTAAGACACAATCTAATTTGATTTTTGGCAAAACGTCACAAAATCTAAAATATTTTGTAAAATTTTGAGGGAGTGAAAGTCATATTAAACATAAGGGTATTCTGTATTTTTAATTTTTTTTCTATATATTCTTTGATATATCTGAACCACTATTATCAAAAATACTTTAAAAGAGATACTACTAGTGAACTAATAATAAAATGTTTAATTCCACAAGGGAACAGGAGTAGAGAGTTCAACAAAAGAAATTAAAGAAAAATAAGTAAATCTAATTAACATGGAAATAAATATTTGACTTTAAAAATTCATTAATTGAAAGATGGCAGCAACTTCGTTCGTTGCATTTTGGACTTCTTCATGCACTCAAGTACAATACCAAAACATTTTCAGCATTGGTGTGCTGGAACATTCAGTCTTTTGTGTCTTCCTCTGTCTAGCATTTTTTTAAATTAAATAAGATTTGGTCCATATAAAGGAAATAGGGTTTAGGGTTTAGATCAATAAGTTTTAATTTCATTGGGCCAAAATAGGAAAATTGCCAAATAAAGGTTAATGTTGGAAAATAAAGTTAAAGGTTCAAATCCGTTCTATTTCGGAAGGATGAAGAATCCCTGAATTTCCTTTCCTTTTCCCTGTGCAGTTTAATTAGAGCATATGATCTGTTTGCAATTTTCCTTCTATTGTTCCATTTGGATTAAATTAAGGATACAATTTGTTTCCTTTTATCCTCTTCCTTCAAGTCATTATAACATACGATTTCGAATCTCATACTATTCAATGTAAATCTGTGCAAGTCAAAAATAAACTACAAAACTCACCACAAAAAATACACCTTAATCACTTTTGGTGGCGATTGATACATTGGTTTATGAGGGCTTTAGTGGTAACAAAATGTCGCCATTGAAACATCCCTCTCAGTGGTGATAAATTTTACATAGTAACATAAAATTTAAAAAAAAAAATGTATAAATGTATTCACATCATTAGGAGGACATATGGAAGGTAAAATTTTTAATCACTTCCCTCACATTCCCCTCTCAATTCCCAAACATACTTTTAATGGCAGTTTGGTTTTGTGGCTATCTCCCTTGTACTTCTGTCATACTGACACTGTTATTGGAGAATTCTATATTTTCGTGGCGAGAAATTGACCTCATCATGCTCTGCCACTGGATGAATGCAGGTTTTCCAGGAGGAGGAAGGTTGTGAATCTCACTACACAGCATAGAAACCACAGTGCTCATATTGGGTCTCTCTCTTGCAAGCTCTTGCACACACAGAAGTCCTATATGTATGCATCTGAAAATATCCTTCTCCAAGTTTGAATCAAATATTTTAGGATCTATTAATGCTATAATATTCTCTTCATACCATAGTTTCCATGCCTAATTAAAAAGAAAAAAAAGGATATCAGCAATAAAGGCTTCAAGCTTAAACTTGTATTAGCAACAAATAATGGATCCCAGGGCAATAAGTGGTAGGGACTTACAAATCCTAAAAGGGTGAGAAATTGCTCATCGTTATAGAAGCTAGAGTTTTTTCTTCCACTAACAATCTCTAGTATTAAAACTCCAAAACTGAATACATCTGATTTCTCTGAAAATAGCCCTTCTATAGCATATTCTGGAGACATATATCCACTGCATTATTGAATGAAGACAATCAATTCTTAGAGCTCTTAGTATGATACAGTAATGATAAGGGAATTAATACTTACTATGTTCCAACAATTCTTCTAGTATTAGCTTGATCTTCACTCTGTCCAAATATTCGAGCCATACCAAAATCTGGTATTTTTGGATTCATATTCTCATCTAGTAAGATATTACTTGCCTTGAGATCTCTATGTATAATTTTTAATCTGGAATCTCTATGAAGATAAAGAATCCCTCGAGCTACTCCTTCAATTATAGTAAAGCACTTCTGCCAATCTAGGTGTTCATGCTCTAAGGGATCTACAAAACAATGAGGAAGATTTATGTTTGTTTTGAACAAAACATAACAAGTTTCCGAACTTTAAAAGGTTTCAGACACTGAGCAGTTTTACAAGTATTCTTTTTTTCCATGTCTGGTTTTTCAATCCAAATATGTTGAATGTTGAGAAAACCTAAAGTTGTCAATTAGATATGACGCAGATGGAAAAGAAGGGTAGAGAGAACCAACCAAAAATAAGTGCATCCAAACTTTTATTTGGCATGTACTCATATATCAACATCTTTTCTTCCTGTTCAATACAGCAACCTAGAAGTCTAACAAGATTGCGGTGTTGAAGCTTAGAAATAACAAAAACCTCATTCATAAATTCTTCTTGCCCTTGTCCAGATACTCTTGAAAGTCTCTTAACTGCTATGTTCTGGCCATCTTGCAGTTTTCCCTAAATATTCAGAAATATGAATATTTTTTAAAGAATGAAATTTCAACTATTGTAAGAACTCAAAATTAACATACCAAGATCTGAGTATGCCACTCGAATAAATAGATCGAGTCCTCCTGTTGAGAATTGTTGTATGTCAGTCAAATTTCCAGTCCAAGACATACAACCTATCTGACTATCATATGAATATGCTGAACAAGAGCAATTTCCCAAGCACTGGCTTCTGCAATTATCTTCTGAAATAGATGACCATTCTCCATAATCTGGCACTTTAACATTCTGCAGTTCCAAAAACCCATCTTCCTTTCCATTGTCTGTCCCATTTCTCGCCCTCTCACATTGCAGAGCTGTTTTTCTTACACAACCACTTATCCAGTTTTGTGTATTCCATTCTTCTGTATTTCTTGGTTCAAACCCTCTCAAACAGTTACATTTTGGCGAACTCTCTGAATTGCAACTTCCAAATGCCCCACATATTCCATAAACATCACAACTTGAATTCGGAAAAGTATAGACTAATTGCCACTCCTCCTTGGCTTCATCCCAATGATTTTGCAAAAGTTTGCCTGCTGAATTCAAGATATTGTAAGCTTCTATACCAGAGCCATCTGGTACAGTGTAGAAATAATAAACTGTTCCATCTCCCTCAAAAACTATATTTGCACCAGTATTATATGTTGTATCCATCCAAGATACCCCAGTGAAGACTTGGCCATTCCATGGACCACTGCGACAGTATGGTTGAGTCCCATTCCAAATGAATAGTTCAGGAACATTTAGTCTTTCAAGACTCAGAGAGAAATTCCCAACAGACGGATCAGATGGACTTTTCCATGACGTATACTTCATTTTCTCACCTGTTCTTTTGTTGTTACTAATTTTCATGCTGCTCAGATATGTATCTGAAGGATGCTCAAAACTTTGCCATATGGTGGATCCTATGGAGTTATCAAGCAGGACAAGGTTTCCTGATTCTAAAAGCTGGCAGGTAGTATTAGCTTCCATGTTTGATACATTTGATGACCAAATGATTTCATTCTGTCCATTCAACACCACAAGATTGCCATCTTCTGATATTGTAACGACCCCAGATGAATCTTTCAATGGTTGGTTTCTGTTAGCTACCCAAACCACAGTGGAATTTGTCATGTACCAAATTCCAACATATCGGTTTGTGGAATTTTGAGGGGTGAAGAATCCAAAATTGAACAAACTTCCATTGGAGCTAACTGTTTCTGGATCCTTGATGAACTGAGATGATGTGATAGTGTTGTTTGTGCCATTGCCTAATTCGACACAGTAGGTGAAGAATATGATGAAAACAGAGAAGCAAGCTTTTCTGTAATGAAATCCCATTGATTTGATGGAAGATTCTTGATGCCAATGCTATGAGATGAAGTAGGCTTATTTTTCTTGAGACTTTTCTTTGAAATGTACTGTTTAGGTGTGCCAATTTTAGATCACATGTTTTTATTTAGACTTCATCCCAAGACTCCCAAAACTGGTGCATAATTTTCTTAGTAGGGAATGGTCAAATTCCATTAAGAGCAGGTATAATTTGTTTTTATTATATTAATTAAAATTATACTTCTTTCATGATAAATGGAGAAATAAATGAGAGGCCATGAAATCGAAACATGAAAAGGCCATAAATTCAATTGTGCCATTTAATTTTGTTGACTTTATTAAGAAGACAAAAGACAAGAACACTAGAATTGTTTTAGTTGATATATTTGATATTTGACGGTCGATCGGCTACTTTTCCAATAAATAAGAAGACTTTGACTGTTTCTATTTTTCTGTACCTTCAAATCTGTATATTAGAAAAGCGTAATTTAAGTTTAATAGATGAGAAACTCAGAAACTCAAAGGTCTTCTGAATTTCAAAATCTTCTTTTTTCAATTCTCACTTAATTGGATTACATAATTGATGATGATATGAACTATCACATGACACTTTCTTAAACCATTTATTTGTCATCTTTTTTGTCTAATGATATTGAAATAACATAAATAGAAGCAAATAGTGCCCTGTGAAGAACACATATGTGTATAGGTAGGGAAATTCTAAGATGAAGCGAACTTGAGGTATACATATAATTGTATTCAATTGTGAGGTGGCATAATCTTAATTTAATTCTGAAAAATAAAAAAAAAAATTGATAATTCTTTTAATCAATTAAAATTGTGTATGAAGTCAAATCACTAATTTCCTTAAGTTGCATTATAAACTAACCCATATAGGTAATGAAATTAACTAAACTCTAAACTAGATTGTGCTTCACATAAGAAAAATATTAAAACATTTTCTCACGTTTTTGCCTCTATTATCATATAAATAAGGTCAAACGGTTATTTTAGTCCTAAATGTATGTCTTGATGTTTATTTTGGTTTTTTATATTTCAAAATGTTCAAATTGGTCCTAAATATTGGCAAAATGCTTCATTTTGGTCCCAGACAATTGAATGTGGTCATATTTCTCTCGTTTTAAGTTCAAATGTGACATGTTAAGAGCTACGGGTTGCTTTTAAAGAGTACTTTCTTTATCCAGTTGAAATGGTTAGCAAACGAGATCAAATGAGGTCCCAAAAATGAGCCACTAATTTCATGGTCAAACAAGCAAAGCTGGTCATATCTCTCACGTTTCAATTTTGAATGCGACGAATTCAGAGCTACGAGTTACTTTTAACAACTCATTTTTTCTGCCCAATTGGGACCGTCAACAAATAAGATCAAATCGAGTTCGAAAGTGGAATTGTGACTAAAAAGTAAAAAATTACGCATAATCAGTTTCAAACTCACTTTTGAGCTCGATTTGACTTCATTTACTAATGATTCTGACTAGACAAAAAAAAAACTCTTTAAGAGTAACATGTAGCTTTGAACTCGTCTCATTTGAACTTGAAACGATAGATATATGACCAATTTCGTTTGTTCGATCATAAAACGAGCAGCTTACTTTCGGGACTTGATTTGACCTTGTTTGCTAATGGCCCTAACTGGATAGAGAAAGTACTCTTTGAAAACAACACGTAACTCTGAACTCGTCACATTCGAATTTTAAACGAGAAAAATATGACCATATTTAATAATTTGGGACTAAAATAAAACATTTTGCCAACATTTAAAACCAACTCGAACATTTTAAAATATAAAGGATATAAAGGATTGAAATGAATATTAGGAGACTAAAATGACCTTTGGCCTCTAAATAAACATTGGAAATTATTCAAACAAGTCTGCCAAAACTCAAACTTGAGCAACAACTAAAATATATATTTTACAAAAAGCTAGAACCTAATCCTTTAACTTGTATACTTTATAGCATGGGTTAAAAAAATTGGATCGATATTCTTAATAGTTTCTTGGCTCACCTGAAATTTTAACTCACGTCAGTTAATTCGTTTAACGAGCAGCTCATAGTGACAACCTTTTTTGGCCAACCTTTCATTGACTGATTTTTAACAGATATTTTAATTAAACTATTTACATCAGTTTAAAATAATCATTAACTAAATTAAACTGTTCATTTTTAATAATTTTTTTACCAAATCAAATTGTTTATTCTTTCGATTTTGTTTTACTTCAATCTGCTTTATTCTTTTGGTTTGTATTGATCAATTTTGAACATCCCTACGACCCTACCTCTAATCATTTCTCTTGGCTTGTTTTTGTTTTAACCTTTTAATCATTTGATCTTTATTTTTAGAAAAAAAAATTGTGGCCTTTTGGCTATTGGACTCAAATAAAATGGATTTGGACCTTTGATTTAAATCCCGATTTCAACCTTCTTACACAATTTGGCCATCTTGGCCCAATGAAATTAAAAATCAATTCATCCCATTTCAAGTTGATATTTTAATGTTTAGATACCTGCATATAATATTACCATAGCTAGCGAAAAGAAAATTAAAATGTTCTTTCTTTCTAAAAGATAATTACAATCTTAAGACTTTTGCATCAATGTTAGTGTTTGATCTATTCATATTTCGTTTCTGGCTGCTAAATCGGCCCAAAGGAAAACTTTAGCACTGTCAAAACGGGCTTAGGCCCGCGGGCCGGCCCGCTAAATGGGCGGGCTTGGGCTTAAAAAATTTGGCCCGTTTAAAAACGGGCCTAAACGGCCCGGCCCGTTTAGCCCGTGGCCCGTAACGGGCCGGGGCGGTTAGGCCCGTTTACATTTTTTTAAGAAAATTTGCATGTAAAAATGTTTAGGCCCGCGGGCCGGCCCGGCCCGCCCGCTAAATGGGCGGGCTTGGGTTTAAAAAATTTGGCCCGTTTAAAAACGGGCCTAAACGGCCCGGCCTGTTTAGCCCGTGGCCCGTAACGGGCCGGGCCGGGCCGGCCCGTTTAACAGTGCTAGAAAACTTGTTTCAATGTATTGTGAAACTAATGCAATCAAATTTTCTAGAATATAATAATTAAGTTCAATGAACATGCTAATTAGTTTCAATGCTTTTGGAAAAGCAATTATCCCCAAGTGCTCGAATTTCACTTCACATAATTGATAATAGCCCAATAATTAATTATGTCCAAATGACAAGGTTACCCCAAGCCTAATACATAATCGGGTCAGGAAGCCCTTAGGCGGGCAAGGACGCCCAAATGGCACGACGCCGCGAAGGAGATCAAGGCGCGTGAGCGCCAAAGTAGCCAAGCAGCGCAGGCAGTGCAAAGCACATCTTGAATCAATTCAGATCGGAATAATCACCCAAGCACAAGGAATGAAAAAACAAAGCGCCCCGAAACAAACCATCATCCACTCATGGGGACACATCTCGTGGGGCCATATTCACTTCTTTTCGAAGGGACTAGTGATAATAGGCTTTAGGACAGCGCCCTATGGTAGGACGCCACGTCAGCGTATTTGCTCATGAGCATGATATGATACGATATTAATCACAATCAGAGTATCTGTCAAAGATACACCGCAATCAGGAAATAGTGATCCTTAATTGGCAAAACAATATCTTCCTACATGAAATAGGAAAGATTACGATTCACCTCCCATATCACGAAAGATATCTCCTACAATCAAAGAAGTTTTCTTAAATGGATTCTCCCCAATGAACTCATATTATCCTCTCTTATTACCCAAATACTAACTTAAGCTGGGAGACCCCTTGTGGTTCATTATCTTGCAGGAAAATCTTGCGGTGAACCGGAAAACGACCCTCGGCCAAATCCTAGTTCATCAATAATCATTATATATACTATGATTTTGAATCTTTATGTAATTCGATCTTTTCATATTTTTTTCAATTCACTTATTTGTAGCTTTTGATTCAATTATCAAATAATCATAATTATTCTTTCTCAAACTTCTTCTTCTTTGATAAGCCTTGAGATGATCTCTCGGGCAATCAGCTCGACATCATACATATATTTATATTAGGGGCTTTCCGTGCCCGTTAGGGCACAGAAATATGTATGTAACATTTGATTTAACATTTGTAGTTATTCAGTGACTAAATAGTATATTTTTATTATTCAAGGACTAAATCATTAGAAGTGTGAAAATTAAAAGATCAAATAATAAGTTTTCACTTTCTTAAATCTCATCTACTACTTTTTCTTTCACATTATCTATACACTTAGCCAATTATCAAGTTCCACATGTTTATTTCTTATTTTTTTTAATTTTTAATTTAATTATTTTTGACCAACCAAAAGCACCCTCACAATCTAGTATAAATATATACTAGAGGAAAAGAATTTTAAAATTTAAACCCAACTCTTGAAATTCATAAAGAAAATGAGTTATATGGGAAGTTATCTTATATATATATATATATATAT